>JAZGTI010010695.1:0-17408 GCA_036877585.1 Botia kubotai | reverse complement strand
GGCAACATGACCCAGACCACAGTCTGTTCTTCAGAGCCAAGTGCCAACCTGCATGTCTATTCAGATAATACAGATGCATGTGTGTTTGGACACATACAGACAGACACACACACAGACACACATACAGACAGACAGACACACACACAGACACACACACAGACACACACACAGACAGGTTGTGAAGATAACTTGGAGACAAATTGCTTTTGGGACATTAAGGAACATCTTTCAAAATAAAAGGTGAAGGATTTATAAATAATTTTGTTAACCCAAAAGTTTTCTGTTTGAATACAAATAGTGTTAGTCTATAGAAATGACCATTTTTAATATAACTTTTTAATGGTACAATCTTAGTTAGACCGCTGAGTGTGTGTGTGTGTGTGTTGTCGTGTCTGGTCGTTTTAGGTCAACTGATAAGTGAAGGCTGTAAACTTTCAGTGGCTTATAATAACAGACTGTAAAGAGTCATTAGACACACACACACACACACACACACACAATAAGGCCAGGCCTCCCCAAAGCAAGACTTCAATACATGTGGAGAAAAAACACTCCATGACCCATTATAAGTCATAGAGGACAAATCCTGTTTATTATCAGAGCTTATCACTGCAAGACTTTCAGGTGAGTACACAAACTAAACACACACTAAACACACACTAAACACACACTAAACACACACTAAACACACACTAAACACACAGGTCACTGGCGGTTGCTTTTGAGGGCGCTCAGCGTAAGGTTTTCCTCTCGAGTTCCAGGCTCAGAGGTCACGTCATATACAAGCAGCGCCCACACTTACACAGCTCGCCTCTATTGTGTGCGAGTCTATGAGAAACGGATGTTAGTTCACTGATGTTCTGATAAACGGCTCCTTTACATTCTCCATTCAGCACTACAGGAATGATTAACAGCCTCATACCGACCAACACCTACTGAAATCCCTCTATAAAACACACACACACACACACATGCACACACACACACACACACACACACACACAGTCTTTATTCTGATAATTGCTCCAGGTAACATCTTATCGAAGATTATTTGAATGTTAAATAGTTATGTTTAAAAGTTGGATGGGAGGATGAGAAAAGAGGGAGATTGGAAAAAGAAAATCACATTCCTTTATCTCCATGCCACCCAGATTCTCTTTTCTCTCGACAAACTGATAACACTCAATCTGATCTCTCTCTCTCTCACACACACACACACACACACACACACTGTTTTGTTGCTATAAGGAGGTTCGGTGCAAATAAAAACATGTGGGTTTCCCGGAAGCCATAAAGTCTAAGTCGAACTCTTTGTTATGACAAGGTGTCATAGTTTAACAATTATAACTCTTATCAAAATACTGCGTCTGAGCAGATTCTCTCTCTCTCTCTCTCTCTCTCTCTCTCTCTGTACGTAAAGCTTTAGAAGAGTCAAAGATTCAAACAACAACTACAAAGAAATGCAGACCACCAGCGATACCAATGTCTTTTTAGCTTCATTGTTTTCCTCACCTTGTAACTCGCCCTGGATTAAAGTGTCTGCTAAACGCCTAAAGAAAACGGATCATTTGTCAATTACTGATCAAACATCAAAAAACACTTCAGATGAGATGGGTTTTCTAGTGAATATATCTCATGTTTCAAACGTGAATATGAGAAAGCAGAACTGGTCTTTTTAACATCGGTCAGAATGTCATTTCAAGAGCTTCAAAAGATCTTTGTTATCTGCAGATATATGCAAATAGTTTCATTGTACAATGAATGATATTCACGGAATATCTTTTTGTGTGATTTAAATGTGTAATATCAATAAGAGGATCATAATTATATTAAAATGATTGTATTCACTTAATTATTAAAATCTGACACAATCCCACTAAACTCTACTTAACACGTTAAATTTAATCCAGTCCAGATTAACTCATTTTATATTTAATCTAGTCCCTTTTCAAACAATTTAATCCACTTAAACTAAATTAAACACGGTTTTATTTTATTACACATTAAATCACTTTGGTTCATGTTAATTTAATTTTAGCTCAACTCTATATAACCTAATTTAACGTGGTTTAACACAGGACATTAAACTGGTTTATCCTAAATTTAATTCTGCCCAGCTCAGCTCAGTTTGATCCTATTTTATTTAAACCAGCCAACTCAACTCAGTATAATCCCAAGAAATTTAACTGAATCCAGTTTATCTTAATTCAACTCGACGACACGTACACATTCAGTCCAGTCCTTCTCAAACATCAATATAAAATCCTTTAAAAGTATTAATACACAGTAACACTTTTAAACTCTTATTGCAAAAACTACAAACTAACCTCGCAGAACTGAGTCAACCTCGAGGGAAGAAAATAAACTGGATGCTAAACACTAAAAGTTAGTGGTGAGTGCAGAAGCTGTGAATTCATGAGTCTCTCTCTCTCTCCCTCTCTCTGTCTTCCACTCCATAAGGATTCAGGAATTTGTTGTGCCTCATATCCGAGTGCAAAGATACAAAATGTGTGATTATCATCACGCTGGAGCGCGCGGTGTGTATGTGTGTGTGTGTTATCCTGCCCTGTGGTCCTTCACGCAACAGCCAAGATACAAAACAGCAAACACATTTAAACATTATATTGGCCATGCAGGTGCTGTGTGTGTGTGTGTGTGTGTGTGTGTTCTGCACGTACCTGCTCATGTATCTGGCAGGTTGTGAGGTTTTGTTGGTGGGTGGATGGAGAGATCTGGACGTGTCTTAGCCAGCTTCTGCTATCAAACACGCGCCCATCCAAACCTGTCTGCTCGCCCTGAAAGACAAAAACAGAGATCAGTCTTCAATCTGGAATTTTGGAGATTACTACGCAGTGACTAAATCTCATGCCACCCACTAAGAAGTGCACACTTACACTGCACGCTCACACACTCTGCACGCTCACACACTCTGCACGCTCACACACTCTGCACGCTCACACACTCTGCACGCTCACACACACTGCACGCTCACACACACTGCACGCTCACACACACACACTGCACGCTCACACACACACACACACACACTGCACGCTCACACACACACACACACACACACACTGCACGCTCACACACAGCATGCACACACTGCACGCTCACACACAGCATGCACACACTGCACGCTCACACACACACACTGCATGCACACACTGCGCGCGTGCACGCACACACACACACCGCACAGTCTGACAACATCTTCCCTGCACACCTTTTGCTTTTTAAAAACACAGCACTGCGGCTCAATGTGGTGATTAAAAATATCTATTCTAGGTTTTATCCTGAATTACACTGAAAGTGTAATTGTTTTATAATGTAACCAAAATAACAGCAAAATAATGAAACAATATTATTCATATATGACTATTTTCTTTTGTTGCTTAACAGTTGCTCAGCAAAATTTAACATTTCATTTTAATGCAAATAATTAAAATATAAAATATAATATGTTTCAAATGATTTTACTTTTATCCAGACAAATAAAATTGCAATTGTCTGTCAGTTTGACAACGGCAAATAATTGTTTTTAAATTTCCACTTTTTCCCAGTAACACAAAACATCTTACAGTCCGCGCATTACTACAATTTTTGGTGCAAACTGCAGGAAATTTCTATCTCGCTCTTTTCATGTCGTAAAGAAAATACATGAGAGCAAATGACTGTCGTAAAAACATAAACAATCAAAACAAAACAAATTAAAAAAAATATACACGTTAAATATGTACTTTAAATACCGGCAAATGCACCCTTACAAAATAAAAATAGTTTTATAACCAATAAAACTAATAAACTTTAAGCATTTGTCAGTTAATGAAATACATCTGCTTGTTTAATTTCCACAAAACAGAGAAACGTTTTGTTTAAAACATTAAAAAAGACATCGTTCAGAAAAATACGGTTACTTAAACATTAGTTTATTTAAAATGAATATAACTATGAAATATAACTTGAGTTTAAATCCGCTAGTAAGAACGCGAAGGCTACAAAAAACAATTAACTGGAGATGTGAAGTAAAATTACGCGGTACGCTTCAGAGCAAAGAGCCCTTAGTTTCGACACAATCACACAAGTTCAAAGGTCAACGATGAATAGACTTTTATTTCACCATTAATTCGCGGTGTGACAATGAGAACCACTAACACGGACACAAAGCACTTACCTCAACAACTCCAGCGAAACCTCAGTGGGAACAACGAGTCGATAAAACGGCACGAAAACGCAAAACTGCGCGTCCTGATAAACTCACAAAAGCCACGAAGCGCGACCGCTCGCTTTGCTGTGTATCGCGGCTCGTATCCCGTGAATCTGGCTGAAAACAGGGAAACAGCTTGACTAACGTCTTGGGATTTCGCCTGCTCTCGCTTTGCTCTTATCAAGTGGACGACACGCTAAATTTCCCCACGGACAAAAACTTCATCCAGCTTGAGCTTGTTCCACGAATGAAGTGGCTGGAAGCTGCCAGCTGTCGTTCGGTGTGTCTAGCAGACTGTGCAGTGCGCAACGACCACAAACTTTCGTTTTATTAAGCGTCCATGTTCTGGCATTGGACTGTAGTAGCAGAAACCCTATGGATAATATGAATGGTGCGCTTGTTCACCTATGCGCTCGTCTCGTGTACGTGATCTGACCGTGCAGCTGAACGTGTGTCTCTGTCTGTCCCGTTACAGTGGATCTCCTCTTGTCCTGCGCTGTCCCACGCGAGGAAGATGCGCTGAGGAGAAGGAGGAGGAGGAGGAGGACCTGTCTCGCGTGTCCACCGGTTAGAAGTTGCGATAAGTGTTTAAAGTGACAGAAAGAGGTTTAAAGAGGTCGGGACGCGTCTGCTCGTGGATTTTCCTACTTTGATTAAACAATCCGACAATCACAAATTCAGTGTTTTTGGGAAGAACAGGAGAGAACGAGGGAAGCTCCTGCGAGTGCGCTGAGGTTAGCAAAGTGCAACTGAGGGAAACGAATTCCCTTAAAACTAAATAACGCAAAATTATAATATTATTTAAAACATTTTATTTATAGCTTGGATAAACACAAACAAGACTACTTTAAAGATCTGAAATACGTTCGGTTTATTGTTTTCCATTTATTTTACACACTCAAAAAAACACCAGTTCCAAGAACGAGTTCACGGACCACGACTTAAACCGAACCATAAAACAAAATCATAAAATCATAAAACAAAATCATAAAACACAACCATAACCAAACAAAATCATAAAACAAAACAATAAAACAAAATCATAACCAAACAAAATAATTAAACAAAATCACAAAACAAAATAATAAAACAAAATCATTACCAAACAAAATCATAACAAATGCTCGTCACCTCCGCGCTCCCGTGTCTTTATTTCACGAAACTAAAACGCACAAACTTTGCCAAACGTTCTTTTAAATAAACAGGAAAAAGAGAAAAACATTACAATTTTAAGTGTGATGCCCACACCTCCTTATTTTGTCATAAAATTTAAAATTTATTTTGGTGCTTGTAGGTTATCGCGTTTCGAAGCGCATGCAAGAAACGCAGTCCAGTGACAGCGCTTTATTACGTTTAATGAAGATGAATACGTCTCACTGGCTTATCTTTGACACTGAACTCAAGGTCCAGATAATGTCCATTGTTTAATGAAGTCGCAGGCAGACAGGAAAAATCATGTGTAAATACGGCGGCCTTTGCCAAAGATTCCCATGGACCCGAGCTGCTTGAGAACCGCAGAAAGACTCCGGTCCGCCGCGCATCGACTTCCTGCCATTCCTCGCCTTGTCCATTGTTGAAAGCCTTTATAATTTAGCCATAAATTGGGAAAGCTCAGGCTATGAGCTTTTCTATTTTCTCCCTGTCAGGATGAGGGATTTGGTTTATGATGCATTGTGTATTAAATACAAGTAATCTGGGAGAGTGATTGCCTGCCGGGGTTTGGCGCAGGCTGCTGATGGAGGAGGACTCCGCTGAATATTTCTAAAAAGGAGGAAGCGATAGCTGATAAGCAAAGGGATCGGTGGTATCTGTACCAAGCCTGGGGTAGGACGGGGTAAGAGTGGGAACAGAGCCCACGGGGCAAGGGTAATTAACTCCCGTTTTGCGTCAGTTTGTGCCTCTTTCGGTAGATGGCGCACTGAGCCGAGTTTCCAAAGACGGGGAACTTTCCACGATCCTCGGAAATGAAGTTGCATTTTGGCATTAGGGACATGTTGTTTCATGCCATATGCGGAGAAACCTGCAGGCAGTATTTCTGAATGGGTAGAAATGTTAAATTCGATAGATTCGTTGATATTTACTCCAGTATTATTTAGAGAGAGACGTCTGCCTGCTCTCTCTCTCTCTCTTTCTCTCTCTCTCTGGAGGAAGGCGCATCAGTCAAGCGCGGAGCTGCGGAGCGACTCACTTTTCACGGCTGCACAATCGCTGCACACCGCGCTGTACACATGAATGCGTCAAATTGCTGCATGGGACGTGATGGATTCAGTTGTATTGCCTCGTTGTATTGTTTTGCGCAACGATCTACAATGCAACTCAACGTCTAACCATGTTTAAAATCAATAAACAACATTTAATTTGACCCTATAACGAGATTACTGACGAAAAGCGCTATAATTCAGATGGGATATTTTTGTTTGTTTTCCAGGCCCACATGCTACAGCTCATTGCGTATGATTTGTGAATTAAAATAAACACAATATTAAAAAGCATGTTAACGCAGGATTTTAATGTTTGCCGTTTATTATTCGTTTATAAATTTAGTGAAAATCACAATAAATACAAAACAAATATTTTGTCTTATTTGATTTAGTTAAAATGCAATTTATTTTTTCTAAAAAAAGCTGCCAAAATTATGTCGATGCTTTTTATTTATTTACTTTTTAAGTAAGCTGTATTTTTGTATCGCTAAAGCTTTGTAAGCTTTTTGCTTCATGTACGAGTATGTTGGCGGGCAGTCTGCGCAGCTGTATGTGTTTATTTGCAGTGCACTGGCGCTAGACCGCGCGCATTAAGTTTTGCGGGGGGGAATCTCAGACAGGGAAGCCGGGAAGAAGCTGCTCCCCGCGGCCTACCCTCGGCCCTGGAGCCGCGCTCTAATGGAAACACTGTGAACGAGAAGCATTCCAGCACATCCTAACGGTAAAGAGGGGGGAAGAAAAGGGAAATATCGCAGCCAAATCCTCATGAAATAGTCCAACCATTCATCCAGATAGACACCTCCTATTGACAATAACGGAAAGCTGCATTAAGTCTGCCCAGCGCCTCCCTGCAGACGCCGGGCGGACCCCTCCACAATCAGCTATTAATTTAAAGTGCGGCAGCGCTAAAACTCATTTAAAACGGCTCCCACCGATCAATTTAGACCCCGAGGCTGAGGCTCCCGACCACTTAGTCATCTTTTGTTTGCCTCTAATAGCTTGAAGTATAATCACAAAGCTATAATGCATTTAAACGTGGCTAGTTAGGGCTTTATACGCTTCAAATACTAACAGTAAATACAAGAACAACAACGTCATTATTAACCAAATTATATTAAATTATGCACGAATCTGTTATCCCAGCATTATACAATTCAACTTACTTGATTAATTTTTAGCTCATTATTTTTATAACTTTGCAACGAATTATAAAAATAATGAGCATTAAAACAACATAAAAATAAACAAACGAATATCATCTTAACCGATTGTAAATAGATGTGTTAAATATTTTTGAGTACCCTTCGTTATAAGCGTCAGTGTTTTCACTTTTAAAAAATTGTTGTACACACGCGCCAGTTGGTGTCACAAAAACTGCCGCTTTTTTCCATCTGTAACCCCAAATAAAAAAGCCCAGCGTTTTCAAGAGCTCTTTTCTAACACCAAGCAATTACCATTAAAAGAGAGGAGAGGAAATGAAAGTGGAAAAATGCAAATAAAACTTCCTCGGATCTGGAAGTAGGCCCGTAGCGCGTGTGTTAATCTCCACCTCGGTAATTTGGTTCTGCGAGAGAAGGACCGCAGCCCCGCTGCTGCGCCCCGCGTGCCATAAATCACCCGCTTTATGTGGACGGGTCAGTGCGCCCCCGCCAACTGAAGTGCCCTTGCGCCTGCGCTGTTTACCCTCTCACCCGAGGACCAGACCAGCTCTCTCCTAATTATTTATGATTATTTTCATTCGCCAGGGTCAGTGAGAGAGAGAGAAAGAGAGAGTCGTCTACTTCAGGAGTCAGCACTGTGCGTTTTAGTGAATTAGTACCCCATCATCTTGGCCCAGTCTGTGCAGTCTCACCCGTTGTGTCCCCGCGGCCCCCGTCTGCGCGACGAGGGGCCCATGTTTCATCCCAACACGCGCGCACACACAAAGTCTTTGTATAATACAAGTGATACTAAAGCTGGCCAAGCTACCTTCCCAAAACTTCCACCTACAAGCTGCATAATTTACTCTTTGTATTTGAAAAACACAACATGAACTGCCACAGATGTAAATAGACAGGAGTTACAGCTTAATATAAACGTTAAGTTTCATCATATGAATAATAATAATGGGCGATAGTTTGAAAGATTTTAAATTAATAAGTAAATTCATCATCAATCCAAAATGCAGTTTTTACAAAAGCATCAACTTTAAACATTAATGTATGTTTTGCGCAACACGTGCGTTTGGGTAAGCGGATGGACCCGTTGCGCCAGACCGTCGGGTGTAAACAGACAGACTGTGTCTCCTGGCTAACATGAAGTTATTGGCTTTGACAGCGAGTATGACAGGACGTGGTTCGGGCGTAATAACAGAACCCGACTAAAACAGAACCAGTAGTCTGCGGTACAATGCGCTATTCAAACGGCGAGACGTACGGAGGCCGCAGGGGGACGCGTTTTTATAAAACACCCGCCGTGTCGGGTGGAGAGATCACACCATAGCCCACACTGATGCCGGCCGTGATGATGTCACAGCTAACGTTTGAAAAACATTAAAACAATGTCTTGTACCACAGTACACACACACGCATTTTCTTCTTTGGCATTTGGGGGGTAATTAGAGCATCTTGTTGGACTCTGTTGGGAGAGTAAATTGCCTCTTTAAAGTTCATAGATATAATCTTTAAAAGACTGTTTTAATGTTGGTGGAATGTACCATCTAAGATCTGATGCAGGGGTGTTGAACATATATTGAGCTGTCTGAGGGCTCTTAATATGAGAGGTAACAGCAAACTCTCCCATACATGGTGTCCAAGTTAAAGGCTAATATTTAATATCTGAGGGTGTGCTGATACTGGGGTGAGGAAAGACGGAAGCAAGCTTTTGGTAATGGGAAAATGATACCTCAAATAAGGTTCATTACATCTACAGGCCGAGCCCCAGTCTCGTCTCCTGACCCGCCTGGTGTCTTAAACCGAGCGGGGAATGAAATTCCTGCCGCCCATTAAAACACTCAGGTGTGCTTTAATAATCACACATGTAAGAGGCACTTCAACGCAATCGTTTCAATGCCACCCTTTAAACTGATGTCATTAGAGGGAGAAAAAATGTTTAAAGGTTGTTTTCCCCCCACCGGTGCGTTTGGAAAGCCGACGCAAACGCAGGTGTTTTGGGGTCGAGGGCGCACACGTGTTATCGATGTGCGCGACGCGCGAGGCTGATGGCTAGCAGGCGCGCGGCAGCTCGTACATCGACTCACATTAAAGTATTTTCATTCTGGCTTGCCACCATAATGTGTTCACACCTCTGTAATTGCACGAGAAGTCAAACAATGGCGACAAATCACGAGCGCTAAAATATCATCAAATAAAACACAATCCTTTTAAATGATTCAGTCATCTGTCGGTCTCAGACACGTCAGACTGCCTTGAATATAATGTACAGATAATGTAAATCATTTTACATTGTTATTGTAACGCTGTGCTCTTTGATTTGACATTCGCTTGGCTGTGATTCTGATGGTAAGCCAGAAAAAAGACTTGCACATTTTCCTCCCCACGTCTGTGATCTTTGATTGGATTCCTCAAGGCTTTCTCTGCCTGGGTGACTTTACTGAGAGCTGCGTTTCAGAGTTTATCTAAGAAACATTTAAAGGAAATGGTCACCCTTCGTTGAATTGCAAACAGAACTTACTGAATACCTTATTTCAAAGGAGATAACTGAGGCTAATTAACTAGTAACAGCTAGATTTAGTTACTCCTGTTTACAGCTTCACTGGTTTTCAGTAGCTTCAAAGGGAACTTAGGTTAAAGATGGTTTATTTTTAACTCGCTGCTGCAACTTCATGCACTGTAGTCACACACATAAACATGCACGGGCACGCATGTTTAAATGCATGTAAATCAAATATATGTTTAAATTGCTTCCTTATAAATAGAGTCCTTTAGAAATCTCCAATATACCACAAGCTCGAACCCGGTTCTCATGACTCGGTGCTCTGAGGTGTATGTGAGTGTTCCGGGAGTTGACTGACTTGTCAGACATGAGCGTCAGTACAGCAGGTTTATTCAATTCCAGCCCAATCACAGAGGTGACGCCTGCGTTTGAGCAGCGTGTGGCAGTCGGCAGGTCGGGCCTGATAAATCTGCTTTTATGAGGGCCAGTTATAACTTTTATGGCTGGATGTTGGAGAGACTGATTCAGTGATCAATCGTGTGTGTGTGTGTGTGTGAGACAACAGTAAGGAGCGAGACACACACACATGAGTACAGGTGGATCGATGCCTCTTGTGAGTTTGGAGTGATGGAACTACTGGAATATGACTAGATCATCGCTTTCTCCTTCTCTCCCTCTTTATTTCCTTCCTCCATCCCTCTTTGTCTCTACACCTATCCCATATTTCACTCGTCCTTCTGCCCTCCATCTTTTCCTCTTTCTTTTCATCCCTCCCTTTCTGTGGATGAAAGAGAAGTTCTGCCAGACCTTCAGCTCTTCTACAGTCTTCATGGAGATGATGTCGTACAGTAAGAAGCAGGATTCAACCGAGCACATCTCAGAATTCTCTATAAACACACTGAGCCCGGTGGAGACAGTTTTCCTGAAGTTGTTAGTAGATGGAGTTTGAAACAAAAGCCGTAGCGAGCGAGCGAGCGAGAGAGGCCCAGCAGACAGAGAGACAGGAAACAGCTACTGATTACACGCACATTCTCTTTTCATTAACACACATGCAACCTTACACACACACACACACACACTCACCAGCAGAGCACTGCACACTTAGATATTAAAAATGCCCCACCATGGGAATCATAAGGAATTTCATATGAATCCATTTACTTAATGTCACTTATTGTATTATTGAGAATAATCCCCTCCGCACCATACACACAATAAACAACACACAATAAACAACACACCAAACAAACATCAAAGAACCCAAAACAGAACCAAACGTCATGAGAACCATTGAGTTCCAGTATTTTATAATTATTCCTTCATCATGGAACCAGTTTCTTAACCACCCGTTTTGTCTTTAAATATGTATTAGGACAAAAACACAACATCCACACAAAGGTACAAACCAACAAAAATATCTCACAGACGTCCATACATTTCCAGGTGTTAAGCTTCCCTTCTGCCAAAAAGCTAAATCTGTCAGAAGGTAAATCAGATGATCATACATTGAGACCACTGAACTCCCCTCTTCTACTTTTCAACGACTGTCTCTGAGTAATTCTTTCCCTCCATCTGTTTACAGCACTTAAAGTTATTCATCATAAACAGAAGCATGTGTACACAGAATGTCGCCTCTGCAGATGAGCTCACACTAAATATCTGTTCTCGCCTCATTTTAACTGTCACTTGCCTTCACTGTCTTAAACTCTAAATTCCCTCTCTTTTTTCTTCATTCTTTCCTTCTCTCTCTCGTTCTCCTTCTCTCTTTCTTTCAGAAGGAAACACTGGCTGAGCGTGAGTCCAGGTCCATGAGTCCAGGTGTGCTCATAGGTATTAATGGAGAAAAAAAATGATGTATAAGCATGTTTGGTCTGTATGACATATATGTACAGTAAACATGTAAACACTGTGTATGTTTATTTAATAACAGTGTTTGTAGGTTTTTGTTTCTGTTACGCTAAAGAGACAAAAAAAACAGTAAATGTTAAATTGCTAATACAGTACACATTTAAATTCTGTGTTGTGGAGCATTTCCAAGCCAAACAGAATATTCAGTCTAAAATAATACAGGACTAACATGATTTTATCCATTGAATTTGATTGGCTATCAACACTCGCTGATATTTTTGCTTAATATACTTTTCCCGTCTGCACGGCTTTAATTACAGTCATTTCAGACATGAAATCCTTAATTATTACTTTCTGAAGAAAGATTTCACAAAAAACTGTATGAAAACAATCCTTTTATACAAATTACATTAAGTGACGATTTGTGCAATAAAACTTAATGTCCTCGAGTTGTCCACTCGTATTTTAACAAGCATGAAAAGTTTATTATTACTTCTGCGACGTCTTATATTTTCGCTGCTTTACATTCTCAGGTCGGGGGTTATTGTAAATTAACATCCAGTCTGCCCTGGAACACACACACACACACACACACATAAATGCACGCTTACATGGGTGATGAGGGGACCTGCAGTGGAATATTGTATGCCATTACAGGAGCCCACAGACCCCGAGGCGTGTCGCTGTGTGATTTCACTAAGCGCTGATCAAATGCATGAGTCTGTATGAGTTTGGGTGTGTGTGTGTAAGAGCTCTTAATAGAAGCCTGTCTTGTGGCTGCCAGAGTGAGAAACAAGCAGGGTAATGGATGACTGGAACCTCAGCTCCCAGAATTCCCTCTGGTGACCCTCGCCGGCCAGCCATGCCGCCTGCGGCAACTTCACATGAGAGGAGGAGAAGAGGAGAGGAAAAAGAAAGAAGGAGCAGAGAAAATATGGAATTGATAGGAAATAGAGAGAGAAAGAGAGAGAGAGAGAGAGAGATGGATATGCTGACAGTAAAATGAAGGATAAAATAAAAGATGATGCACATAAATGGAAATAGGGAAATGGTAAAAAAAACAGATAATAAAGAGAAATAAAGAGAAATAAAGAGAAAAACGACAGATGACAAAATTATTTTATAAGCAAAGTGTGAGTGTTTATATGTTTTATATATGTGTGTGTGTGTGTGTGTGTGTGCGTGATTGATGACTGTGTGTGTTACTAAGAGGGGTCCCATCGCATGTGATCACATAAACACTTATTCAGTGTTTGTGGAGCTTGACGAGGCTGAACACAGCTCTGTGTGTGTGTGTGTGTGTGTGTGTGTGTGTGTGTGATTGATGAGAGAGTGTGTTGGTAAGTGATCGGTGAGTCTGACGGGGCTGAACACTGCTTTGTGTTGTCACAGATATCACAGAAGTGAAAACACATGCCATTAATCAAGCTTAATTAACTTGCGGACACGCACACACACACACACACCTCTCACTAAACTTGGACACATTCTGCCTCCCTATATAATAAACTGCTACATAAGAACAGCCAACTGGTCTCACAAAAATAATAACTTAATACACCTAAAATGTCATTATTTTAGTATTATTTTTAGAAATAATTATTTTTAGTATCAGTATTTTAGAAACACTGCATCTATGATGAGTCCTCACTAATATATCATCCACAGTGTCTGTGTGTGTTTGTGAGCAGGGATGTTGACCTTTAGAGTTGATAAAAAATATCTCATGTTTATCTCGTGTTTATCTCGCTCTCTGACGAGATAAACACCTCATGTTTATCTCGTCAAAATATCTCATCTCAAACACCCCAAAATATCTCGTCAAAATATCTCATATCTCGTCAAAATATCTCATATCCCGTCAAAATATCTCATATCTCAAACACCCCAAAATATCTCATGTTTATCTCATGTTTATCTCGCTCTCTGACCCGATCTCTCTCTTTCTCAATCTCTCTATTGCTCCTCAGATGAGTTCACGTCTAAATTACAATGAGCGTATACAGAGAACAGAGAAATGTGGAATTTTCATCTGGGGAGAGTAATCAGTAAATGATGCATGTAAATCCTCATAATGAACTCAAACACAAAGACATTACACACACACACACACACACACACACACACACACACACACACACACACACACATCTATTACGGCTCACTCATAGGGTTGTCAGGCACTCTTGTTGGATCTGAGGGTTCAGTAATTGTTGCTGTGAGCGGACAAGCGGCTGTTTTATGAGAACACAGTTTGTGAAAAAACTCATCAGCGTTCATAAAGGGGACATGTTCTACACTATTATAGCCCAGTTACGATGCTAATCAAAGCTTCCTGCGTGATAGACTTCATATCAGAATATCATTTATACTCACTGTAACCCTAGCAACACCAAACAGGTTTTTGCACAACACAATCTCATGGCAATTCGTAACTATTTTACGTTTTAGCAGTTTGGCAAAATGGCAAGTTTGTATTAATTCATACATTTGTATGTTTTTGTACAATCTGCTTGTGTGACACAATGGTTAGGGGTGGAGCTTCTTGCCTGATTTTTTGCTTAAAAACGTCTGTTTTTCTACGAATTTGCAGCGTACAAATACGAAAAAGCCACCTCGTTACATTTTCCTGTAAGATCAGGTTGATCTTGTGTTAATAAAACAGCTAGACAGGATTGACATGCGTAGAATCATTTTTCAAAATGGCAACTCTCATTAAAATTAAATGAAAGACTTCCATCCGCATTGTGGTTGCAAATCACGTTCGGTGTGAATATGAAAACTTTACAGTGTGTGCAGAACAGATTCCTATTGTAACTGCGAACTGTGTGTGCTAAATGAACCGAACAAAGATTCATTTCACTGACATGCACCAAAACCCAAAGTCTCCTGTTACTGCAGCTTTCCTTCCTCTGTTAACTACAGACACAACAACCGACAGTCACAAAAAGAGAAAACTGGAGAGAAAACCAGACTGAAAGAGATGATGGGATGCATTCCTGCGGTCTCGGCTGCAATGTTGTAATCACCTAAATGTAACGTCGCTTGAACGCTGGACGAGCTGGACGGTGTAGAACAGAAATTAAACCAGTCAAACACACCCACAAACACTCTCTCTGTATTTCAGTCCATCTCTCTAAACCATCTTAATAATTCTCCACTTTCTCTTCTCTTCTCAGCTCGCGTCTATCAACTTCCTGATCTCTGAAGGAACGTTCTTCATTTTCTCTGTCAGTTGAAGAACGATGGGTCACGCTGGTCTATATCGAGCTGCATTTGTGTATCTACTTTTAGAGTCCTTCTGAAGACCAATCCTTCACACAGACGACAGTGTGGTCAAAGTTTGGGTCAGAACACTAGCTTCTCGTAATTTCATGATCTCTCTCTCTGTCTGTCTCATGTCATCTCTCTTTCTTCACAAAAGGCAGAAAACAACAGGCCTTCTGGCCCACCTCATGTTTGGAACTCAAGCTTGTCACCCAGTTTGGATCTACAGTACACAATTGTTTTCTTTGTAGTGTAAAGTTGCCTTCGGACGGTTCAGTGGGCTTCAGAAATAGAACCGTCCAATGACAACTGGTTAGTCCACAGATCTGTCAGACGTTTGTTTTGGATGGCGAGTGAATGGTTTTGTTAATTGGTGTTATCTGTCAGACTGATGTAACAATGCTGTTAATTAAGTTAATTAAAGTTAATTAAATTACTTTACAAGAAATTGGTTTTATTACTTTTTACAACAATTTATAATCTGTGCTGCTACTAACTACTAAACTACTAAACAGGTCTGGACCAACATAATATTAACAACAAAATAACAACATGCGTCGAGAAAGCAGTGTGTGTGTGTGCGTGTGTGTGTGTGTGTGTGAGTAAAAGGTAATCCATCTGACCGTATGTAATTATGACCTCTGAACTTTAGAACATCCTAAATCAGAATTCAAAACACACACACTCACTCACTGGCTGATCTGTGGAAACTGCCTGGAGCCAGAGACAGAGGTGAAAGCTCACAGCGTGACATCGTGACGCCCGGGTGACCCCGCTGTGGTTAAGGGTGCGCCCTCCGGCAGCGAAACCATTACAGCCCGCGTAACAGAAAGAATAATGTCATGAAAATGTGTGTGTGTCACTGGAATGTGTGTCTAATTTTCTCAATATAAAAAGTAAATGTTTAAATAAACTGCTCTGCACATCAGCAGGATGTCCCAGGAGCTCAAGGAGTACAGCTTGGCGACGGCAACACAAAAGTCATGGGTTCGATTCTAAATGTACACACTGATTAAATATATATCTCAAATTCATGAGTCACTTTGGATTAAAGTTATTTGTCTGATTGTCTATCTGTCTGACACATGCTACAGTAAGATCTGTGTGCATGTATAGTCTTTTGGTATTAAAGAGTATATACACATTTACATATGTGTGTGCATATAATTAAGTGCATGTACATACACATACCGATTACATACACATGTACGGTGCACAACATTTTGGAGCAAAGAGAAAAAACGTAATCTCCGGACCCATCTCTCTCTCTCTCTCTCTCTCTCTCTCTCACACACACACACACAACTTTCAATGCCAAACCAAGACCAGCAGTGCTGCATGTTCTGCTCACAAACACACACTTCATTTGTCCTGGCACACTGTAGCTGGACCAAAGCAAATGTGTGTGTGTGTGTTTGTGTGTTTGTGTAGGTGCCAGGAGAACTCTCCATAACCCCTCAAGCCTGAAACCCAGCCAATAGAAACTCAGTGCACTGAAAGAGGGCTGTCATTACACGTTGTGGGTAGATGCTGACCTGGGACCATCCTCCCCAACCTGTATGATTATCCAGCAAATTTAAAGAGCTGATCTGAGGTCAGCGACTTAGGGCAGGCTGCTGATGTCCGTCAATATACGCGGAGAGCTACGGCTAATGAGAAGCTCCTCTCCACTGCGTGTAAACCACAACATGCTGCCGGAACGCAGAAAATAGAACCTGGAACAGTCAACGTTCTCCTGTAAAACATTCCTCATGCTGACCAGAAGATTTCAGAACATTCGCTCATGTTCATGCTAGTAAAGAGCGTCTGTACACACTGGTTTTGAGTTTTCAGAATCTTGGCCCTCACCATGTAACAAAACACACACACACACACCTCAGTCCAGACAAAGGTTCTAATGTGCACTGGGGTCTCTGGCAGTCTTTTAAACGCTGATAAGAGAACAGAACAGCTCATATAAGCCAATCTGCCGTGCTATCTGTCTCTCTTTCATTCTGCACTCCTTCGGGCACGAGTTCCCTCCATCCCAACGGACCCTCAACATCCCTGAGAGGAGATACAGCGTCTGCCTGGCGCCGAACGGTGTGTGAGTGTGTGAGGACCGTAATCTTCCACATCCACAAACAGTGTGAACAAACACACACATTCAGAAAACACACACCAGCACAGATGCTGAGAGACACGAGCGAGCAGAGAACGGAGGTGCTGTCTCACACACACACACACAC
>JAZGTI010010693.1:0-17408 GCA_036877585.1 Botia kubotai | reverse complement strand
ATCCAATTACTAAGAAATTCATTTTTACTGTCAATACCCTAACTGGGAGTAAGAGAGTATGAATCACACAATGGTTGGACAATGGAGTATTACCGTTCCATCACTTAAATGAAACCGTTGCACTATGATACAGGAATCAATATTAATTTCAGTAAAGAACAGTACCTTCAAATAAAGCTGCCTGTCTGCTCTCTCTGATTGGTTCTTTTTATCAGGAAATAACACTCGCTCAGCAAGAGAGAGAGAAGCTTTTTACTTCCCAAAAGACGCATCAACTCACAAAGGTAAAACCAGCGTAACTGTTTCAAAATCTACAAGCAGGCTCATTTTGTCTGAAGACTGTTTGCTCTGGTACAATGTAGCAGGCATTCATTAATCTCTGGTATTCAGTGAGTCCAATGAAGAACTGCAGCAATATGATATAGAACTTTGATATCAGATAAAAGATGTCTGCTTATAATTAATATTAACAATGCATCAGATACTCAGAGGTGGAAGCAAGGGTTAAACTCAAGGTTTATGTATAGAATGTGACATCATGTTTCCTCCAAAAGAACCCGCTGACATAATGGAGAAGATTTCTGCTCGCTTTCCAATGAATATGTAGAAGATTTTGATAGGTGCTTTACCTGATGTGCTATTTGCATGTATCCCCTATACGTGGATAAAGACAGCACTGGTTAGAAGTGTGTTCAATCAACGCCCCACCACCAAGCCCACAGTTGTCAAAATACACTGATGTGTTATAATTATGTGCGTTCACACATAGGATGGTGTCATCCCAAATCATTTGGATTGCTTTGAAGTTCCAGCAGCACATTCTGTGTCTAGCTGTTCGTACATTAACAGGGCCTTTAAAACATGTCAAAAAGCCCACAGTCACCGTTCAGCGTGGTATACGGAACAGTGTTTGTCATTATTTATGATAATTTCTTGTTAGACCAAATAAAGATGACATTTTTTAACAGTGTTTTATTTTTAAAGCGTTCTCACGCAGACATCACGACTTGCCTGAGAACACTTTCAGGCTGGCTTATTGTCTGAGAGAGAGAGAGAGAGAGAAGACAGAGAGAGAGAGGAAGAGAGAGCTGGGTGGGTAGATAGGCTTACCTCTGGATCCCGGATGATGGCGGAGAAACTTTTTAGTGACATATTTAGAGCAATGAACGCGAGCGTGATTCAGCAGAGACTACGGCTTCCTTAGAATTCGCAGGTCTCACGAAAACAACGCATTTGTAGTGCGGAAAAGGGAATTTGGGGCCTTGTTATGAATGAGGAAAGGAAAATATAACCTCAAAAACACCCACATGAGGATGAAGAATGTCTCTCATTTTTATTACCATGACCTATTTATCCCTTAACCAAGCGAGGCTCAAAATTAGGACTCAAAGTAACACCATCACAAAGACAAAGCTGGAACTAAACCCAAAATAGTTATTAACCCCTGTTTAACAGATGAACTATAATTGTCCAATCTGATATCTGATATAGGGGTTAATATTGTAGGGAAGCCTGAGTAAGCTGATTATGCTAATTAGAGAGGCGTTAAATAGCTGGTTTGTGTTCTGGTGTAGGTCAGTAATCAGCGAAGATCTACACACGGTTTCCTCCACAGAATAAATTTCATCTCACAGATGAGGCTGTTGTTCTTGATTTTGCATTCTCTTTTGAAGTAATATCTAATTGAGCTGCTGTTTGCATGTGTAATGTGGATTGAACAGAGAGGATTTTTTTTTTTAGCGTTATTGTTGACTTGTATGTAAAAGTAAAAAAATGTGGAAAAAGTGAAGACTCTTTGGAGTCTTAAGGCGAGAGTGTCTATGATTTTTATTATGAATAAATCACTTGCCAGACAAGGCAGGGACACTGTCGGGAGCCTGGTTGGAGATTCAGCGCTGTCTATTTATACTGCTCCAGCCAAACCTATGCTGATGCACAGGAGTGACTCATCAGATGACAAGCAGAATCTCTGCATGTTTATATATGGACCTGGGTGCTAATTACCTTGACCTTTATGATTGCAATTTCCATCATACCTTTATAATATAAACCTGTTGGATTTATTTTTAGATATTAGTTATGAAACCTAACAACAGTCAATAATCAATACCTTATGAAGGGAACAATTTAACAAGATGTCGATACAAGACAATTACTCATGGCCTTCCTGGAACAAGACCTGTCACAGAATAAGATCATCCTTGCCCTTTTGAATTAAGATAACTTGTACAACACAATTAAAGTTCAAACCTATCTGACTCATTACGATAAGACTTGGAACTTGACATTTAGAACCTGCTTGACATTTCTGAATGTGCTTTAGGGTTCTAAAACCGAAGATAAGCCATCTGTCTTAACACTGGTAGAATAAGATGTTCTCTTTGGGTTGCGCGAGTACAAAAATAGTCTTTAATGATAAAACGGGAAGGAATGGATTGGAAAAAAAGTGTAAATGTGTTTATGATGAGTATGCCTCGTGATCAACCAGTCGATTACCTGAAAAGAGAGCCAGAATTCGTGCGAGTGCATATACAGCCTGCAGAAAATAAAAGTAATTTCCTGTGCTGTTTTTTTTCTCTCTCTCCATGCAGGCTAAGAATAAGGCCATGAAATTATTCTATTATACACACTTGTAAGAAATGAAAGCATGTGTGATTACAGCATTTGTAACAGCTAAACTAACAACAAAAATAGAAGGCGCAAGTTCTTTTCAAATTTCGACTTGTTTGTAACTCAATTTTAAACTCGGTTCTAGAATCTAGTTTAAAAAGGACAGGCATTTATCACAAACATAACTTTATTGTCCAAAGTCTCCATTTCAGTTTGTTATAGACACAGGTTTATACAGTATAGTCAACACTCTCTTTTCATAACTAAAGATCGAAGATCTAACAAGTTGTGTCCATCAAGGAACTGCTGATGAAAAATATACGGATTGAAATGAACGTTGCACTGAATCAGCTGACCAATACTGAATCACTCGAATGAAAAAATACTGTGGTGTAAACCAAAGCTCTGATGAATTGCTGCAGGGTGATGTCAGAGTGTTACCAAAACTGTTAGACAAGAAGACAACAGGAGCACAGAGCCTGTGGCTATCAGACTAATGTCAGAGGACTGGAATACAGGAAGGTTAGAGCTGGAGGGACCCTATCACCATGGAAGCAGCCCAGTCTGGTGCAGTTAGTGAGAGCTATTCAAACAGTGTTCAGGGGCATCACTGTTTATGATGTATTGTGCATTGTCCTTGTAAAATTCCTACTAAATTCTGGTTATGTTTTGGAAAGCTTAAGACAGTTAGCAGGGTAGGATGTGATGTTTATCAATTTTTTCCTCTTCTGTTTCACATAGCAAGCCTTACAGTTTGGCAACAGACCTCAGATGGATCAAAGCAAATAACTAGGTTATAATTTGAAAGACGAAATAAAAGCAATTTATGAGGCACTTTTGATATCAAAGGGGTATCTCAGAATCCTGAAAAAGGATTTTTGGTTCATTTACTTGGAGAATTACAAAACTGACCTTAAAATGCAATCTGAAAGATTTGCCCTTACAGTTCCACTTTTGTTTTTCCACATAATGAACAGGAGAGTGTAAAATATGTGTGAGGTATAGGAAAGGCACATAGCCAGCCTCATCAGAGTGTCCTTCCCCAGCCACAGAATTCTCCATGATTTAAGTGGCATGCCTGAAATAAATAAACATAGTTTTTGCCGAGCATTCCCCAAACAACCCATCAGTCCAGGCTCTCCTCAGTCTGTGGTCTAGTTTCAGAGTTCTCTGCGGCCTTAGACTCATGTTCTTTAAATATCCCAGCCAGTGTTTTGAAACGAGGGCCCCAGTCATAGAAGTTCCTATAATCCTCTGTGGAATCAAGCACCCAGGACTCAATGGAACTGAGAGACTCTGCCACAGAACCCGAGCCCTCATAAGCATAAGTGACGAGAGAGTCATAAGGAGGTTCTGAGTTACTGATGTAGTCCTCATGGAGACATTGATGGATGTAGGCGCTGATGTCCTCGCCCTCCTCTGTCGACACGGGCGCACCACCCTGATCATCCAATGTTTTTTTTTGGAACCGCGCAGGCTCGTTGATGCCTTTGGGATTGCGCAGCGTGCCTATATCGAAGGCTTGAGTGTCTTCCTCGCCGCCGCCCTCATCATCATAGTGGATCACATTGTCCCGTACGTCCTCTTTGGATGACATCAGGGTGTCCTTCTTCTTGTGTTTTCGAAGACCTATATAAAGCATCACCATCACTGCAAAACACCAGAGACAAAAATGAGTTTTTTGGTAACACAAAACTTTGGGTTGTGGCATAACACACTTTGACATACATACGGTACATACGCAGTACCCTTAAACAATAAGAGACTGGTGAAAAAGGAGGGGCCGTGTGTTTTAGAGCCATTAGCTGATTTCCTTTTTTCTTCTGACGTGGGTTTTCAAACTGGAACTAAAGAGAACGGCAGCCTGAGGGCAGCCATAATGCAGCACTGACATGCTGTCTGTCACCATCCCGGTGCCTCAGTTGCGCGAGGCAAAGGGAGGTAGTTTTTCAGAGCTTTCATCTCCATCCTCAGAGGCAGTGGAGCTTGCTCGCCCCACTCCAGTCAAAGAATGAGTGAGAGAGAGAGGGAGGCACAAGCTCTGCTACAAGAACTAAAGATTAGACCTTTAAAAATTCACACTTTCAAGAGAAGCAGAGTGAAAAATTGGCCTGCAAAATACAGTAAGCCTGCATGTGTTATTAGGGAAAGGTCTTCTCATGCTTTTTATTCCAGTCATTTATAATATAACAGAACAGAATATTTATTTTGATCATTATTTTTGCTTCAGCTCCCCCAAGTGGCCGCAGTAAAAACATCCTCTTTCTCCTGCCTGTGTTGATTTTGCCTATGATTATTACATCTCGGCAGACAGTTTCTGACATTCCCAATCAACCGCTGATGCTCTCTTTTCTGTACACCATATATATCTATATTACTACATTATATAACAATGACAACATACTGTGTACTGTCCTCTTGCCCAATGACAAGTACCCAGTTTTGTTAAATGTTCTATAAATTTGTACTGAAGCTTGTTATTGATTATTTGTTCTTTAATACCACCATCAGTCTATGTTTTGCATTTAAATAAATTGTTAAATATATTTACAGAAACCAAAAATGAACATTCAAAAACAAAGAAACCCTGTCTGTACCACTGACGAATGAAAAAGATAACTGACCAGATGACTGGATATGTCTAGCTATAAGGAAACAGCAATTCACAGAATTTTGCAGCACACATTGTACGAACTCACCCAGCAGAATGACAACGCACAACAGTATGGCCATCAGCGCTCCAGTGCTGAGTCCCATGGGAAAGAAGACCGCTTCCGCATTGCAGGAAAGGAGGGAACCGTCTGTGTTGCAGGTACACACCCGTACCAACACCGTGCCCGTGCTGCTTTGAATCGGGTACCCACCATCCTCCACCACTACTGGCACCAGGTACATCCTCTGCTCTAATCTCCGAAACCCCCCTCGTCTGGTCACCACTCCAGCTGTGTTATCTAAAATGAAGCCCAGGGGATCACAAAACCATCTGTGATATCTACAGATAAAGTGGAGACATTAATTATTTTACCTAATGCAACAGCATCTACAGATGATCTGTGAAAATCACTCTCAGGCTTCAGGGATCGTAGTCGGATGTCCCTGCATTTCTCCGTGATGGAATATTATGCGTTTGCATGCCATATATGCAGCACAAAAACTGGCTTTATTCCAGAATTAAAATGTAAAATGGATTCTTTTGAATTGGAAATAAGTTTTAACAAGTGGTACTGGTTAAGGGGATAACAAGCTTCCATGAGTTACTTTAGGGAAAAGCATGGAACACCTGTCAAAGAGGAGACGCTGACTCTACTGGGTTCCAAACAAAGCTGGACAACACTGGAGGTTGTTAGGAACCATTGATTATGAATTGCAGTATGAGCTATACATTTAATATCATCCTTATATTAGATCGATTAGGTGGTGGTGTAGCCTAATGAACAAAAATGTAAAAATGACCTCCAAACCTGTATGCTCACTATGTATATGCATCTAAATCACACACTTGTAATATAACTGCTGCTATTTTCATATTCAATTTGCACGTCACTGTTCTGCACATTGCACATCCAAATGTCTTTTGCACATCAAGTCAAACTGCTG
The DNA here is from genome assembly GCA_036877585.1 of Botia kubotai. Classification (NCBI taxonomy): domain Eukaryota; kingdom Metazoa; phylum Chordata; class Actinopteri; order Cypriniformes; family Botiidae; genus Botia; species Botia kubotai. The sequence continues at coordinate 11,201 of JAZGTI010010693.1, read as the reverse complement.
CTACTCATCTTTTCAATTTGCACATGACTGTTCTTTATCACACATGAACAGTAGTCCATATTTCTATATTCTATATTTCAGAGTTTATTATTATGTGTGCCTTTTTTATTTTTCTACTTTTTCTATTTTTATATAACTGTCCTGGCATTCACTGTGGACAGCAAAGTAAGAATTTCATTGTACAGGGAAACCTGTTTCCTCATTGTGCATATGACAATAAAGGCTTTGACTCTTGCTGCTTTTTGTCAGTTTCATACAAAACATTCTTTTGTCAAAACATTCTTTTGTCACAGTTCATAGTGACCACATCAGCCAGGCAAGAATAAATACATCTTAAATCAATTTGATAAAAGGCACAATAAAAGTAAAACATCAAACTTGCACTATATTCCATAGCTATCTGTGTGAGGAACAGATCAAAGTTTAAACTAATATTTAAACTAAAGCAGAGGTCTCCAGCGAGGTCCACAGACCTGCAGAGTTTAGCACCAACCCTAATTAGGGACACCTGAACTAACTGTTCAAGATCTCTTTAACTACTACAAACATCCAGGCAGGTGTGTTGGAGTAGGTTGGAACTAAACTCCGCAGGTCTGTGGACCTCTAGGAACATGGATCGAGACCCCTGATCTAAAGCACCTTGGATCATCCATTTTGTTTCTTTCACCACAAAAACACTTGCCAGTTGAGTGTTTCTTCTGACCCAAAGGAAATTGAAAATGCTTTTAAATCAAGCTCGAATAGCAGTGGGCGGGTGCCTGGTGGTCTATCAGTGTGGCCTTAGCTTGGCTTTCATACGACCGAGACAACATGTCAAATGTGCTTGTCCTTGTCTGGAAGGTCGTCTGACCCCGTCATCGGAGGTTTGTCGCGACCGGGCAACTGGGGGATTTCACTTGACAAGGTAGGAGCCATTAAAGCACACCTTGTGCCGGTACGACTGTGTGGCCCTGAGTGACTCTGTCTCTGTGAATCACGCTTGATGATATTCATGTGCTGAGAACACAGGAGACTGTGAGGAGCAAGGCAGCGAGGCTGTAGGCGTCTGTACAAATGGATCAGACAGAGATGTGATGCCCTGGGACCCGACCACTGTCCACGTCACAGCACTAATTCAGTTATTATAGACAGAGTGTGTCCTCGCAATAGCAAGTGTACTGTAATGTTCTATCTACTTGTTCTTTTCCTGAATATAGTGGACAAATGAAGCTATCAATTATCAGAACACTATTACTGATACAGCTGATAGGTACACATATGTATTAGTTGCTGCTGTGGGATTTTACTAAAGATGGGATTACCTAGACTATAGATCATAGACTACGCAACGTATTTAAAATATGTAGCAGCTGGACCAACAGATGCCTTTAATGAGGTGTGTAATTTTGCTGCGGATAACTGAATTGAACTGCGAAAATGATTGTTTTTACATGGGTTTCCAAATATTTCAACTGACCCCATCTTCCATAGTTGACAGCATAGTAAATTGTCTCCTAAAAAGTTTATTACAGGTAGCCCCACCTCAAACTCACACCGATAGGTGAACAATGTACAGTACAAGGGTAAATGTGTATACTAAGAAAACATGCTGGACTACATAGACAAAGAAAACACAGGGGAATAAAGTTTGTTGTGATGTCATATTACAAATAATTCACTTTGACACTTTATTCCAGTATATTTATCTCAGGGAAGTCTTTGAACTCCAATCAGAACTCATGCAAATTTATCATTTAAAATCCTTTCTTATTTTTGCTCATTTTTAATGTTTATATGCTGTTGTTATTGTTTAGTCATATGTTTGTGACACCAACAAGAGCTGCGCTCCTAATTTTGTCGTATGCAGAGCTGTACAATGACAATAAAGGCTTTCTATTCTATTCCATAAAACAAGAATAGTGCAAAATATTTTTACACTAGGGCCATTTTATACATTATAAATGCGATTACTGTAAATATGTTTCCCTAGTTACTGTCTGTAGACATTGCGATGACAATAACCTTATATGTCCCTAAATGATGCGTCACAAGCCTTTTTAAACTTACTGCCATAGTCCCTGATAGTGAAGTTTCTGTTTCTGATGTGTGACGGGGACTTAAAGTAGAACCTGTGTTCCACAGCGGGCACGTCTCTGTCTGTGGCGCTGATGATCTGAATCACCTAGAGAACAGATAACGACAAGACAATGATCGGAAGAAAACGCCTGGAAAACATGACAGAAGAAAGATTTCATTAAAACGTTCAAAAGACAGCAACAGTCTGTAAGACTGACAGAGCTGACATGCCCGACTCATCTAGCCTCAGTGGAATCATTTGAGGTTGCTTGCTGCCTTTATGATTCAATCACATGGGGCGTAGCTTACGACTCGAGCACTGTCAACTCCATACAGCTCTGATGACTAAACCACGCTGAGTGATTGACAGGATCTGACAGAGCACAGAGACAATTGTTGACAGCTGTTAACAAAATTTAGACTCCATATTTTCAAATTAACCATAAATATGCACAGATAAATTAATAAATTATTCTAATTTCTGTGCAATCAGTGATTGGTTTCGAACAGGTTTCCGAAAAGCTTCCACATCTTCTGTTAGTTAGCCCACAAGACATGCCACAAGACTCTGGGGGTAGCTTTTAGCATGAAAAAAGATCAAGGTACAGTTCCCTCTTACGTTAATTCACTGCAGCTCCAAACAACAGTCCCAGAAGCACCAACGGAAGTATAGGTAGATCCTCACACACACGCGCACACACACACACACTTACCTGCCCTACTTTTGCGTTTTCACAAACAAACGTCTCATATTCAAAGGCAAGTTCTGGAGGAAACTCATTGACATCCAGCACCTTGATTGTGACAGTAACTTTGCTGGACAGCAGGGGGTTGTCTGAAAGATCAAACAGAGCATCGTCCATGATTCAGACACAGTGGATCAGTGAGAACTGGATCATGTCAGAGAGTTTCCTACTCGGAACAGGAAAGAGAAAGGTGTAATGAAGAACTCCTAAAATTGTCTGCATATAATACTGTCACCCAGCATCACGCTTAATGATCTGATGATTTTTAAATTTGTTTTGATATTTTCATAAACAATAATGTAAAATCTATTTAGCTACAAAAACAATTGAAAAATCTTTAAAAATGTCTTTTATTTAATTGTACTTTCATTTTACATTTTTAAGTTGATTTGCTTATAACATTATTCAGAATCATTTGCATATCTATATATAACCTATATACAGTACTGTGAAAAAATATCCTATTTATTAAGATACAAACAGAAAACGCAGTAACTAAAAAGAAAAACTATTTTCAGAACAAAATGTAGCTTAACTTCACTTAACTTCAACAGGCACTAAGCACATCCTGATCTCATTTGGAGAGACTGTCATGAAGTCATTAGATTATAATTACAAATTAGGGGTCCATAACAGAGCCATGTTTGTTTTTGAAGTACCTTTCTTTATGATTTTCTAATTTTATTTTTATGAGCGATGCGTTGCTGTTTTCATTCATGTCCACTAGATGGGGATATGACCTTTATAAATTCTTTGAAGCGGCTGGGATACATATTCATCCCCACCACAATCCACCCTTATATTATGCATGTAATACTGCTGTGCATGGTTGTCTAGGCATGTCACACTGTATGTGTACATGTGGATGAAACTCCATCATACTTACTAACTTTTGTTGCTACAACGGTGACGTTGTGTTCAGCATTTCTCTCTCTGTCCAGAGCTTCACTGACAGACAGAGTTCCTTCAACTGGATCTATGTCAAAGTGGTTTTCAGAGTCAGTTCTCCATTCAATAGAATACCTACAAACAAATATATCAACATAGACAACAGAGGGATTATTGAATCCTTTTAAAATCTTTTAAATTACAATGTACCGAAATTATCACAAGTAATGAACAACAACAAACCAATCAGCATGTTTGACCACAGTTATATGTTTTAGAAGTTAATATTAATTCTGTCTTGCTGAAACACTACTGGAATGTAGTTTATTAGAATGTCTGATTTTTTTTTCATATGGGTCCTTTTGACAGGTGTCATCAAAACACCATCATATACCGTATATTGTATTTTATGTATTCTGAATCCATATGATGGTTTACTGTAAATCTTACCTAGAAAATCATTCATTTGATTAGTCACTTTATCTGATCCATCATCCAGTGTCCACTCAACAGAATTTTGTTTTGTGTATTCACTGTGTATTCACCTATGGCCATAGGTTTTTAGAACAACAGCAACATGTCTCAATTCTGCTTACTTTCCACCTGCATGTATAATTGGGAACATTCCTGTACAACGGAAATAACCTTTCAACATGACTGCTGCTTTTCGGCCCATTACTGACCCAGTACAAGCGGTCCTGTGGAGCAGTGAAGCCAGAAGTCTGAGCTTTCCCCACAGCAGCAGAACATTATCTGGGTTATGCTCCTAACATCTCAGGTGTATCCTCACCTGCTTGCCTGAGGTACTATAGTAAAGTAAAGCCTCAGCGAGAGGCTCAGTGTGAGTCAGTAAATGTTACTGGACTTCCTGTGTAGAGGCACACACACACAGCTTGACTTCACAAACTGGATTCCCCTGTTCAAAATACTCCTTCATGTCAATACTCCTTCCCATGATAAAGTGTTGTAAGATATACATGTTTAAACTAAAAACAACTTGATGGTCTGTATTCAACAGTTTTGTCTGGCAGTTTTGGCTAAATATCACACCTTTTTTGTTCCACGGTGTGAGAGTATCCCACAATGCAATGTGCTCGAACAGACCTTCCATTTCCAGTATAACACTCATTTATTTATCACAAATGAACTGAAAGTAATTTAAACCATATTTTTAAAAACAATTGTTTAAATTTGTTTAAACTTTTTGTTTTACTTTTATTGTTGCAAAATGCATACTATATACAGTATTATAGTAAACAGCTTATGCTATTATAGTATATGAATATGCATTCGATATACATATTTTTATTTTAAAAATAGTATGCGTTTAACAGTAAGGTAGAATTACTGTACATTTTAAACATGCTTTGTAGCCTCTCACATCCCTGCGTCAGATGACAGAGATACGTTGTAAATAAAATAGTAATAATAAAAATATATCATAACCAAGCATTTAGTATTTAAATCCGAACAAATTGAAATGAAAATTAAACAATGAATGTAATGCTAAATAAACCCATTAACGTTACAAAACACACATTCACTATGGTCAAATATTTAGCAAAGGCATTCTCTTAAGCGTTTGTCTACTTCTATAAAATATTTATAATAAAACAAATACTTTCATAAAGAATTTTGGTTTTAGTCATTCTCTCAGATGCTTTTAACATCAACACTGTTACACCAAAGGCACTTAAACGAAGACGGAACCAAAAAAATAAATGTGCCACATTAAATAAAGTCCACACTTGCAAACTGCACTAGAAGTTTGTCAGAGTAGATTCAATCAAAGCAACACAAAACAAGATCGCCCAACAAATTCCCAGACGCCTGAGAGAGTCAGAAACGGAATCCATGGGAACACGTTTGTTTATTGGTTTATGTTGTCTGTACATACCAGGACTAATTTATATGAAACAGCTTTGAAAGGATTTCCTTCATGAAGTTGTGTATATTCACATGTATTTAAGGGTTAGTACAAATGTGTGTGTGTTTATGCCCTGGTATTCACGGCATTATGGGGACCAAATGTCCCCACAAGACATACTTTTTAGATTCTAATTAATTCTAACTAATACATTTTAGGGGTAGGGTTAGTGTGAGGGGATTGAATATACAGTTTGTACAGTACAAAAACCATTACGGTTCATCTATGGAATGTCCACAAAAAACATGAAACCCCCCCATATGTGTGTGTGTGTTTGTGTTGACTACATACCTAACAGGACTGTTGCCCACATCCAGGTCCTCAGCTGTGACCGCCCCAACGATAATGCCTACCGGTGTGTCCTCATACATCTCCATGCTATAGGATGGTCGACTGAAGACAGGTGGTTCCTCCACATCCAGAACGTTCACTTTCACTGTGGCAGTGTCTTTAAAAGGTCCCAAATGTAGAAATCGATGATCAAGAACCGCGTTTGAAGCCTCAACTTTGAAAGTGTAGGCCTTCCTGCTTTCATAATCCAAACGCTGTAAAATGAATAACAAGATTTAATGACATTCATACATCAATCAGTCAGTCAGTCCCAAAAGGTTTACCTGTAATTCACCGATCGCTTTATTTTTTTTATATCTGTTTCCATGGGCAACAAAGAGGAGGTAATGCAGTGATGTGTGGCTGTATACTGTTAGGGAAAACACAGTCAGTTTTATTCAGGGAATAAAACTCAAAGTCATGATCTAACTGAAAATACTTTTCACAACAGAGAGCTCATGCAGAGATCAAACGTGAGGCGAACAGGAAAAGGCTGCACTGACTCTAGCCTGGAATCACAGGAGAGAGGGGCAGAGAGGAAGAAAGCAAGTGAGAAAAGTCTTTGGCCAGTAGCTTCTGTACTGCTGTGCTCATTCATCTGTTAAAGGCAGAATTTTACACAGTCACACCTGAGGAGCAGTGAGCTGGGCCGGCTGAGCTGTTCATAACAGCCTGCAACGTTTAAAACTTCAGAAGTGACTTTAAAAGGTGTGGCATAGTTTAATTCACTTTAAAAAAATAATGCTAATTTTGGTGCTATATAAATTAGTGTTTACAAAATGTATGACATTAATGTCTTAGGAACGGAATGACAAATAAAACAACGGCCTCACTGAACACAGAGCAAATTACCTCAAATTATCCCAATTTCTCTGGTGAGAAGCGCAACTGCAGAGCTCACACAAATACTTGTGATAAATCATGTCTTGTTTATTCACTAATAGTTCTCTGATTGGCTGTGTATGATTGTGGCGTCTCTAAGTGGCTTGTAAAAAATGTTATATCGAGTGAGCCTACACACTTATTACACTTATAACACTTATTAAATTATACTCATTATAGAAACACTTCAGGACATCTCATTGTGCTCATTAAAGTGCTTTTTGCAACAAAAACAATTATTTTTGAAAACATTTTTTTCGAAGGCACTAACAAAGATACTTTTGCTTTAAAAACAAATAATTTTAAAGATGAATAAAAAAATACAAAAACAATACATAATTGTCTCTGCATTAACAAGGAAAAAATGTTGCCGTGCAGTGTGTTTTATTATGTAAGTAATGTTTTATTGCACTGAGATCGGTTCATGAGTTTAACTGAGTGTAAAAATACCAATTTGTTCCAGTTTGTTTAAAAGCCACAAACAAGAGACCCGGGAGCAGATTTCATTTGACCCGGTAAACTTTCAGAACCACCCAGGGTATAGAACTCACAGTACTTAACATTGAAACAGACACTTTCATCAACAAGGAGAACTACAAAGTCTGATTACAAGACTGAGTGAACTTCTAAACTGCTTCATGTCTAAACCCTACTGCTGTTCCACAATGCCCCTGCGGGGGGTCTCCTCGTCAGTCAACAGTTGTGTCTGTTACAGTCACTGCAAACTAATGTTTGGATATGTATGTACATTGATGTCTTTGGGCTGATCTAATTATTGTGCTGACCATGCTGAAATAATAACAACCTCAGGCATGATAGAACAGAGATCCAGCTGGACAATCAGATGCACACAGAGGCCCCTGTAGCAACCTTCGGACATCATTAACCTTGATGTAACATTAAAAACTCTAACCCAACAAAGAATATTATCTCTGTGGGGTCAGTAATCAGAAATAGCTATGAGGTTCCAAATGTTGGAATATCTCACAATGACATTTGGTTAAATTCAGGAAATTGATATATATTTAGGAAAATTCAGGAAATTGGAAAATAACCAGTTTAGTTTACTTGGTGTTAATGTGTTCACTTCAAAACCATAAACCAAAAACTCACAAATCTATTTTATTCTAAACCTGTTCTGTTGCAGCTCTTTGTGTCCTTTGTGTTTACTTTCTTAACAAAGTCACATTGGAAACCTTTAGATGGCAGTATTTATCTAGTCGTTCCAGAGTCTTCTGAGACGTTCCGTCGAGAATTAACACAAAGACTTTCTCCGTTTTGGATCCTATGCACTCAGAAGAGAATGTTAATCAGATACAAGCCCATAGTTGTTCTGTTATTCAATACACTGCACATACCAAAACTTTAATTAATTCCCCTACTAATTGACATTTATTCATGAATTCTTAATTGCACTGCTACACTGTAAATTTGAAAGTATTCAAAATCCATTCCAGGTTCCAGGAAACTTTAAATATTTGCTTACTTCAAGAAATACAGAGGTATTTAAACTCAAATACAGCAGGATGTCCATAACAACATATATGCAGCCTCCCACACTGATTAACATTCATTCTCTGAGCCAAATAACAACAGAAAACTGCAAGCCTCAGAAAAAGGCAATACGTAATAATTACCCAGTAAACTAAATTAACAAAAGCCTTTCAGGGTGAGGCTGCCTATTACTTAAGATAATCCCAAAAGTTGCGGAAGCAAAGCCCACCTAATGTCCTGTTGTTGATGTGGAGTCAATTATCTTCTGATCCAATTAACTGAGTTCATCCTCTTACTGCACAAACCAGCACTCAGCCCCTAAAGTCACAACCCCCAACGTTCCGCCTCAGCATTTCGGAAAAGTCTGGTGATGGAGTGCCTCGTCAAAGGGAAGTTAAAGCAGAGGGAATTCTATTATTGAGGGCGGAGAAAAGAAGAGGCCATTGTCATTGACCCTCTTCCATGCCCCATGCTGAAGAGCCCACATATCCATTTGCAGATGCTTTTTTGGGTCATCAGATATGGCACACCCATTTTGCTATGTAAGGACTATGTCACATTGCCCCGGCTTGGGGAATAAAAAAGATGGAAAATAAAAGAGGGAGTGAAGGACGGGAAAAAAATGATCCCGCATCTTTCATGATCTACTGCAGATGAACCGTTCCATTATGAAACATTGCACAGCCCCCTCAAATACTCTGACATTCTACATATGCCTCCACAGCAATAACAAACAACTACAGCAGCAGTGTAAAGCAGTAGACTGCCATTACATTCCTACAAACTACACCAGCATTGAGTAATGAAGGAGTAACCTCTCCCCCTCCAGAGAATAAGAGCACTCCAGCCCCATCTGCAAGCTTTCACCAATGCGTTTGTTTCAGCTTAGCACTTATACCATGACCAGCTCTGTGACTGGCCGGCCACCTTCCTCGGTGTCTGAGGGAATTTCTACTTGTCACATCACATCAAGAGGTAGATGTTATGATGACCATAGGCACACTCATTTATTCATGTCCACTAAATCCCAAAATATTGGGCTCTTTCTTGGGAAAACTCATATAATCTCAAATCCTCTTGGGAGGTCGGCTTTACTTATTCGTTTCTCTTTTTCACCACAATGTTGGCAAAACAGGAATGGAAAGTTATGTTCTACGGACAACCGCAGCCCACATAATGAATTGATGAAGTCCAAGTGCAGGCATCGTGTGGTGTGGGTTAAGCGCTAGCACTTTTATGCCTCAATACATTATTCATTCAGAACGCAATGGACGATCGTCCAATAATAAGATATGACTCACCTGAGGGTAAACACACACAAGCTCCTAAATGAAGGAGCACCGTGGGTTATTGCTATCATCATGAATACATAGCTGTGTGAGAAAGACACGCCAATAATATTCAGATTTGCATCTGCTGTGTCATCCAGCCTTAGATAGAGCAGGAATATGAAATATTAAATAAGTAAAGCAACCAAATGCTGTCGAAGAATTTACTTATTGCAGAGTGGAAATAGTCTCACCTTGTGCAATAGTGCAACTACACAGGCAACTGTAGTGTAACTACAGTAATAATTAGTCACTTTATTTATATGCACATTTTTTCACAAGCAGGAATGTTCTTATCTTATTACTGTTCATACACTTCCTTTCCGCCATCATTACATAATAAGCTTGTCCCGTTACATCAGTGTACTAGCAGAAGCCATAACTGAGATATTGAGATGTTAAAATAACTTTTAGGCTGCACCTGTAACCAATCACAACAAGCCATTTAAATAGACAAATATTTAATGCACAAATATGGCTTAAGAGCCACAGTGAAAGGGAAGACCAAGACTAAAATCCTCACATAAATAAACTGGTGTATTCTTCAGAAGTCTTATATGTTTAGTGCGTGCAAGTTATATGGAGTGTTTACAAATTTATTTTATACTGGTTAGTAAACACATGAGGTTAGTAAATAATGACATAATACTTATGGTAAACACATATAAAGTCACACACCCTATTTGACTGAAAATGACTACAGGAACCTTTATCCTACCTTTTTCAGTATCACTGTTCCCTCTTGTGTGTGTTTATTGCTGTAAATGTCAAACACGGATCCTTCATCGGCAGGAAAAATGCTATATTCCACATCAGCATTCTTCCCAGAGTCCAGATCATGAGCTTTGACCCGCCCCACGGATGAGCCCACAGGTGAAGACTCAGGAATCCGGAGGTGAAAGATACCTGTGAGGATTTACAAACATCTTCATTAATGAACATCAAGACAGAACTACACCTAAAGGAAAGTTTGACTTCTAAATGTAGTCTTAAAGAACAATATGCATTCAATACAGGTCAACATCAAATTAAACATGCTGATTACCACATAAAACAACAACAGTCCGAAACACTTACAATGAGTAATGGGGTCAGACAGGTCTAACAATAAACATGAAAATACACACTGTTTACAAGTATAGCCACATAACTTAAACTCTACATGTGGAATTAGCGTAATTTAGGAAGGAATTAGCGTGAGGCTGAAATACTAGCATATAAGTGGGATTTACAGAGTGCTTTGACAGATGTCGGTACAGTTTTCTTCCATTGTAAGTTTCATACCGTAAATGCATTTTTTGTTTTGGTGCCTAAATTATTTTATGTCATAATTAGCATCATGCCACAAGTGCTGTTAATAGAGCTGTTAACTCATATCAAACCCAGAACACTTAACACTCTACTTTTAGAAACACTATGAGAGGTAGTTAACAATAATCATCCACTAATCACTCTAGAGGCTCTAGAGGAAAGTCCAGATATGCTAATCACATTTGGAAATCCAACCCTATTTAGATGTTTGCACGTAGCAAAAGCCCTGGAGATCTTAAT
>JAZGTI010010692.1:0-17411 GCA_036877585.1 Botia kubotai | reverse complement strand
TGTCAATGTTAAATGCTACAGCATTTCTTTGACCACACGTTGCTGTTAAGCAATATCTGCTTTTACTGATACTGCTGTGGTCAGGGAGAAATGCGTCACCTAGAAAATGCTTCAATGAATCTGATATAAGAAGTTTAACTGAAGTTTCTCCAGCCTTCAGTTATAAGTGTAAATGTAATCATTTTCATACAGTTAAATACAAATTGCACAAACATGAAACTGGTCAAATGAATGAAACACTCACAATACTCACAAACATACTGTTTTATACCTGAACTGCAGACACACCTTCAGTTTGATCAATCGCATCAATGCACTTTAATACTGCTTTGATTTCTCTTTTTAATAATTATTGTAGTTTTAATCGTTTAGATTTTTCCCATTAGGTACCAGCTAACAATTTTAGGTTGTAAGAATGTTTCCATAACATTTTCTTAACGTAACAAAAACATTAAAAATGTTATTTTAAAAGTTCTAGGAACGTTCAAAACATCCGGTTTTGTATTAACATTAGTGCTTGGCTACGTTAGTCAAACATTTTTGAATTCAGTAACAATTTTTGTATAACCCACTAACAATTATATATATATATGGCAAAAACATTATTCTTTAATGTTAAAAAACCTCTACTAACGTTATTGCAAGAACATTTTAGGGGAACTTTGAGAAAACGTTTAGAGAACGTTACCCAACATTCTGAGAATGTTCCCTGTTAGCTGGGTCAATGAATGGAAACTGAATTTAAAGTGACTTGTTCTTTTGAATGTCACATATCAGAAGAGATTGTGACAGTCAGATCATACCTGCATCTGCACATGCTTTTCAGAATGTGTCTCTGTTTCTAATCCAGACATGTACACGTGTTCCCCATAACATAACACCACATACATCAAATCATACACGCTGTCCGGCGTGTCATTAAGCCATCAGTCATGAGCTGCAGATAATGAGCGGCAGATGTAGCAGTCTGATGTTATCCAGATGCTCCTGAGTTTTCCATCCAACCCGTATCTATGAATCCATAGATCCAAATCTAATAACAGCTGTCACATTGATTGTCCCACATCTCTTATATCGGGCAGTTGTTGTGTTTTTCTGCAATCTTTTAATTGTTAATACAGTGAATATTAGCTCTTAAAGGTACAGTAGGCAGTTTCACAGAGGCTAGCAACAGCAAGCTAGCTTTTAAAGCAGAGCGTTTTCCAAAGCCACGTCTCCATAGAAACAAAACACATCGATAGCGTGACAGGCAACTAGGACATCCTGACTGGACGAGCATTTTATGGTTCTGTGTCTTCCACAGAAGATGTAGATTTATATAAATATATTCAGAGCACTTGTGATTGCTGTCAGGAGGTGAAGAGACATTCAACCAACTTAACAAAACATGTTTATATAAAAAACAAAAATCACAGTAAAATATAACATGTTTTCACAGTTCAGATGCACAACTCAAACTCACTGTTCTCTTGTTGTCTTCAAACGTGTGTGGAACAGAAACACTGACTCACACAATAACTTTGTGTAAGTCACGTTCCTTCAGTCATTACATACTGACTAGACACTTCATGATTTTCCCAGCTAACAACAACGTCCCCCTAAAGTTTTTAACCAACAAAAAATGTTCAAATGTTATTTTGATAACATTGTTAGAATGTTTGCCAATGACATGTAAGAATGACAAAAATATTCTACAAAGTTATTGCAAGCATATTTTATAATAGCTTTGACAGAACTTTTCGAGAATGTTAGCCAACATTCTGAGAACGTTCGATATTAGCTGCATTATCACTTCATATGCAAACCATCAACGACTCATGTTTGAACTTCATGATGTGTTTTAATAATATTCCACCACTCTGTGTTTCAGTATAATGACTCAGTCACGCTCTGGGACTCTTGTCGGTCAGTGAAGTGATTTTGAGTAGTAAGGTCCGCGTGTTGCGTCTGTACTCGGGCTGAGTGAAGTAAAACAGAATGGGATCCAGCACACTGTTCATACTGGCGAACGGTCTGGTGCTTTTGAACACCACAGACAGTAAGTTCCTCAGGTCACAGGATGCTGTAGGGAAGGTCCTCACCAACAGATAGAGAGTTTTGGTGACATGAAAGGGCAGAAAGCTGACGGCAAACACCAACATTACAATGATGATCATCCGCACAGCTTTATTCTTCTTCTCCACACACGAGTGTCTTCTGGCTTCAGCAGGCTGACACAGAACCTGCGCCATTTTACAGTACAGCACCAAGATCACCAGAAAGGGCACGACAAAGCCCAGGCAGGTCAGGGCCATACCGTAGGGGAAATACTCAGACGAGCGTTCGGGGATGCTCAGGTCGTAGCACACCGTACGGTTGCGCTGGACGCCAGTTGCAGCAAACTTGAACGTGGGGGCGCAGAGCACCGCCACAGTCACCCAGACGCAAGCACAGATCATCCAGGCCAGCTTACGTCCGCCTCGTTTGGGCCACGGCGTCAGGGGGTAACAGATCCCCAGGTACCGCTGGAAACTGATGCAGGTGAGGAAGAAGATGCTCCCGTGCAGGTTGCTGTAGAACTGAAAGCGAACCAGGCGACAGGCGAGGTCGCCGAACGGCCAGTAGTCTCTGCTGGCATAGTTGTAGACCAGAAGAGGCAGGGAACAGACGTACAGGAAGTCCGCCACCGCCAGATTTAGCATGTAGATCTTGGTGCGCGTCAATGCACGCCTGCAGCCCCAGATCCGCAGGATGATAATGAAGTTGAGCGGAAGGCCGAGGATGAAGACCAGGCTGTAGATGCAGGGGAGCAGGTACTGCTTGAAGTCCTCATTGTAGGTGCAGGAGGGCAGAACGGAGCTGGACACGTTTGGAGATTCCATCTCATCAGAGTCTGCCTCACATTCTGAAGAACAGAGGAAACCACGAATCAATGGATTAGATGATGTTTACTGAATGACATTTTTTCATTAAAGTAACCAGTTTTATCTTGCATTTGTTGGTTTTGCCTTCATTATTAAAGTGTGTGAACTTTAAGATAATTAAAGAAGATATTTTAAGATAATTTAAGATAATAGGATTTTTTTGGTCTATGCACCTCATTTGAACGAGTTTTGGAGGCACGGTGAGTTCCTGGAGATTTTTGGATTAGAATACACCCTCGTTATTTCATTAATCATCATTAATAAGTGGATTTTCTCTAAATGACAATAAAAACAAATCTTACATTTTCTGCTGACGGCTGATAAAATGGGTTTAAAGGTTTTATTGTACTTCCACACTCACACACGGTGTGACACAAGCTGCTTACAGACACAGGAAATGATCTCACATTCTATGCTTTCACTTCTCAGTGTGAGCGAGTCAATTCAGATTCAATGTAGTGCAACATCATTTATTAGGACAGAAATGAGAGACTCTGCTGTAACACATCACTCAGTGATCTTTTATGACAACTATAACATACAAACCATAATCATATTTTTCATAACAACCAAATCCTTTCACAGAAGCTAAAATAAATGAATAAATATACAAATAAATGATCTGAATTTGTAATACACATTTTTTTGAACTTTCTGTTATCAGATTTTGTCCATTAGAATCTTGTTTCATTTAAATCTATGTATACAACAATACCTGTAAATTGCATCACACCGTCATTGTATTGAACAAAATAAACACAGTTTATTTGTTAATTTGATTAGTTTACTGGTTTATCTAAACTGTGACTAGTGAAAACATGCCAGTCACATAAAGTCTGTCATTAACTTGTTAGTTCATTTCTTTCAACGCTGAAAATCATCCGCAAAAATCCTGCACGACAGAAATGAGACAGAAATGAGACAGTTCATTTCCTGAAAGCATTTCTCGGTCTAAGCTTGTGTTTGCCCAATTCAACATCAGCACCTGAATGTATCAGATTGCGTAAAGTTCTTTGCATTAGTCTGATTGCATTGACAGCCCCTTGAGCAACTTCCTCCAGATTTTAATCATTGGATTACACAACCCAGTGAGATCAGCTCCTTCATTCATCTCGCTGCTCTCCATCACAGAGACACTGGAATGGAGACAGAAGATTTGTCCAGGCAGGTTTAGAAATGTGAGACTGCAGATAAACGGCTTGATGTTGAGCTCTCGACAGACAAACACATCACAGAATACTTCTTCTTATATTCAACATCATTTAACTATATATTCATATACTGTCACGTGTTTCGAAAACAAAACTATAAGAGCCCATCCCAAGATCTCAGACCCAGCTAACAATTTTAGGTTGTGAGAATGTTTCCGTAATGTTTCCTTTAGTAACAAAAACATTTGTTGTTTTATTAACCTTATTTCTTGGTTATAAGAACATCATTCAAACATTTTTTTCATTCTGTAACATTTCTAAAATGTTCCACTAACTACTTACAACAAAACTACAAAACATTATTCTACTAACGTTACTGCGAATGTTTTTGATCACTTTAGAAGAACGTTTAGAGAACATTCTGAGAATGTTCCCTGTTAGTTGGACTGTCATCTGTACACACTTTACACACTTTAGTGAAGTGTGTGGGTCCCAGACCACAGCCTGGTCATAACTACACAGAAATTTCAGAACAAAAGCATGTTTACTGTAGACTGAGACTTCATTAACCGTCTTAACCGGATCAATGTGACAACAGGCTGTTGACTAAGATAGTGGAGAGGGAGTGCTGGTCATGGATGGTGGTTTAGTCAAACACAGATCACCGTCTGCTGGCTGACGGTTTGTGCCTGTCTGGTCTGATCAAATGTTTGCTCTCTGTTGTACCAGTATCAAGCTAAAGATGATGAGACCATGAGAGTGTCTGATAGGAACTTCTTCCAGCTGAGTGCAGAGTCTTGAGTGTGTGTGTGTGTGTGTGTGTGTGTGTGAGTGTGTGTGCATATATTTCTTGTTGTACTGGTGCATGTGTGTCCATGCCCCCAGATCTCAACATCAGACACTTGAGAGTCAGAAGAAATTTGAGCAGGAGTCTTTATTTAGCTGTACCGTGACATCACAAGCCCCTACGCAAATCTCAAACACACTCCTGACCGACAGCCATGCAAGAGAGCATTGCATGCATTTGCATGAATATAAAATGCAGGTTGCGCCTCAAACATTTCCCTAACTGCCTTAACACACATTTTCTTGCAACCAGTTTTGTGTTGTCATCATACTGACCTGCTGTGTACAGCTGTCATTTCTGATGAATAATAGTTTTAGGTCATAAGAAGGCATTAGGTAACAAAAACATTAAAAATGTTATTTGAATGTTCTAGAAATGTTCAAAATGTCCAGTGTTTTAGATGTTGTTTTAACATTATGTGTTAGTAAACATTCAAACTTTTTAAAATTTTGTAAGGTTTTTAAAATGTTCCACTAACAACTTAAGAGAAACGCTTTTGATGTTCCATCATTAAACATTCTCCCAACAAATTACAAAAGTACAAGAGACTTTTAATGCTTTATATTCATGTTCTAACAGATGTTTCCTCAAAGCAACTGTGTTTTCATGCAGGTGAAAGCTAGTCATTCAGTACAAACAAGTGACGTTTCAGCTTGTAGAACTCTGAAAGAACTGACTGTCTTACTGCACTGTGCTCACCCAGACTACTGCTTTCTCTACAAAACAGAGAACGTTCACGAAACGTTCTCCCAAAGTTATTAAAAAAGGTTTTCAGTAACGTTAGTAGAACTTTTTTAACGTTATGTGTCGTATCAAAAACGTTATTCTTTAAGTTGAATGGTGGAACATTTCAAGGGTTGCAGAATTTAAAAAATGGTTGAACAACGTTTGTATAAACAACCAATAACATTAAACCAACATCTAAAGCACTGGATGTTTTGAGTAGTAGTAGAGCAGCCTGGAGTGAACGTCAAAGCTCAGTTCATCATCTCAGATATTTCTCTGCTTTGATGTCCACTAACTATGATTTACTTCTAATAACTGATTCTGCTGTGCTGAGACCTGTGCAGACACATTAAAAACACAGAAGCAATTCACTGAAGTGCCACATAACTGGAATTCCCACTGTGAGCGTGAACAAGAATCCCACACTGTTAAAATCCTCCTAAACTCTGTTTACACAGATCTAGAAATATTATTATGAATCATTCAGTTGATCATTTATATGTATCTCTTTTTCATTTGAATGATTTGAATTTATTTGTTAACACTAGGGCAAATTCCTGCTGTTAAACTATAGGGCAGACAGAAAGAACGAACAGGAAAATGTATAAATTAAATGTCTGGATTAGTAATTAATAAGTATACATTGTCATTGTTCACGTGGCTGTAATATTTCCAAGTAGATTACGCATCACAACACAAAACATCACAAAACATCACAACACAAAACATCACAACACAACACATCACAACACATCACAACACAACACAACACAACACAACACAACACAACACAACACATCACAAAACATCACAAAACATCACATCACAACACAACACATCACAACACAACACATCACATCACATCACATCACAACACAACACAACACAACACAACACAACACATCACAAAACATCACATCACAACACAACACAACACATCACATCACATCACATCACATCACATCACATGCTCTACCTTGCAATAAACAGGTACTGTACGCAAATTTCACAAGTGTCTCTCCAAACCTACCTTTCCTTCGCTGCTGGTTAGTTCTCCCTCTACATCAACAGTGACTTGATCTTGACTGCTCTGTCGAAGTAGAAGTGAGATCCAGACACGAGAAGTCGTGGTTTACTGCTCGTGTGGGTAGTTAAACAATCTCTGATCTCTCGTTCTCTTTAACCCACACCAGGCAACAACCCCGCCCCTTACACTCAGCTCATTAATATGAGCTAAGTCACGCCCACTTGTCTTATGTGATTGGCTGCAGGTCAGATGTGTATTAGTGGCTCTGTACAGCTGAATGCGAGAGACATCAGGTGTGGTGCCACATTTGGACTCCCCTCGTTCCCCAGTATGGTCAGGGTTATAGTATGGGTTAGCCTTGGGTCTGGGGTGGGGGAGGGGTTAGGATCACCTCATGAAGTATGAGCTTTAATTGAGGGGAGTCACAATTTGGCAGAGAGTCAAAATTTGGCACAACGCTGAGTTCAAGATACGCTGACCTCAACAGGGGCGAGTAGAAGTTGTTTACTCACATAATCCACATGATATCTACACAAAAGAAGATCTACAGTTTCTCAGTTGAAAGAAGATCTACAGTTTCTCAGTTGAAAGAAGATCTACAGTTTCTCGTTTCATGATTTTTGACAACCAAAAATCCACCTGACTGTAAGTGAAGATTTCAGTCAGTTTAGCTTCACAGTGGCTCTACAGCAGCACAAGTACAAACAGATTTTTGTTCCATTTACACAGAAAATTTCAGCACTTTTTGTAATGCTGATGAACAAGTTTAAACAGCACCGCAGGCATGAGCACACCTGGGCAGGTCTAATACTCTTAATTCTAGTGAATAATTAGAGGTCAATAAATCATTTATTATAAAAGATATTGTAAAGATTTCGCCCACTTAGGCAGGAAATAAAGACCTTATTGTGAGTACATGTTTTATGAATCGATGACTAAGAGAGTTCTGTTATTTACTTTTGTGATCCGAGACATTTATAATGACCTCCATTTATTCCTTATTAAACTTCAGATGACTAGAAGATTTTAACATTTGGCAACAATTTGAGACTGTAAGAGGTTTTTCTTACTTATTCCTGTTATTTATAAATGACTTTTCCAGTATATCTTAGGTCAAAGTTCCAGTCATATCTGTGTCTTTGGGAAATGAGTCTAGTGACGCTTCGTTTATTCTTTACTCATGTAATGACATTAAAAACATTCAACAGAAATTTGTGGTTAGTTGTTCTTGACAAGAGTCCAAAAGGTAAAAACAACACAAATATTTTTGTGTCACCTGACTTCAGTGTCTGTTGACTAAAGTTTTTCCACAGAAAACTGACTGTGGAAAATGTGACAGACCTTTTGTTGAGTTTATCCACCTGCCCGGCGTGTTTCAGCAAGGCAATTTTGGTGAGTGAAATGCGACAAATGATTTACTGTAACATCTTTTTCATGTAGTCTTTAAAATAAATTGCAACTGAAATAGAAGAGTAAGAAGTGACATGCAGGCCAAGTATGATAACCTCAAATATCCTCTGCATTTAACTCATATAGTTAGTGAACACACACACTGGAGCAGTGAGTAGTGAACACACACACTGGAGCAGTGAACACACACACACTGGAGCAGTGAACACACACACACTGGAGCAGTGAACACACACACACTGGAGCAGTGAACACACACACTGGAGCAGTGAACACACACACACTGGAGCAGTGAACACACACACACACTGGAGCAGTGAACACACACACACTGGAGCAGTGAACACACACACTGGAGCAGTGAACACACACACTGGAGCAGTAAACACACACACTGGGTAGTGAATACACACTGAATACACACTGGAGTAGTGAACACACACTGGAGCAGTGAACAGACACACACTGGAGTATTGAACACACACACACTGGAGCAGTGAACACACACACACTGGAGCAGTGGGCAGCACTGCAGCACCTGGGGAGAAACTGGGAGGTACAACAGGAAATGCCAATGTGTAATTTTTTAGTGCACATTCATGTTTTGTCTCACAACGCTTTAATTGAGGTGGATGGTGCTCGTATTCACCATCAATTTTCAGGTTTGTCTTGTAGTCACAGATAACTGAAATCACTACACAGATGTAACTACCCCTTAAATAACCCCTTAAATTATCTGTGCAGACACACAGTATGGTAATTATTATTAGTCATGTAGCCTATTTAGGATTCAACACAATTTAGGGCTCATTTGCCTTAATTTGATTCCGGTCTTTCAGTTACAGCAGGCGGGGAAAACAGGAAATGATGAAAGAGGACAGTTGAGGGGGGATGATATTTAAAAAGCGGCCCACACATGCACCATGTCTTAACACGTCAGGGCTTGTGCAGCGACTGCTCATTTTCCAGTCATGTTGAGGCAGAACAGAAGTTTGAACACAGACAAAGCAAGGTCCTGTTAAGCTCTGACAGACATATTTTCTTTTTAAAGCACAATGGTGGTTTAATTTATGGACTGGGGGCCAGTGGGGCCACTGCTGTGGGGCCTCAGTCTGCCTGTGTCCATCAAAGCCGGGTTATAAGTTGACTACAGGTTACAAGTTAACTTCTGACAAATATAGCACAAGTTGACAACTATGGCCCCTTGAACTGACCAATTGGGCCCCAGGGTTCCTCAGTGCAAGCTGACCCCTGGAGGTCCCCTCTTGTAATGTTACTCCACCAAAATATATTGCGATCTTGCTCATGACTGACCGCACACTGGACATATTTGTTCTTCCTGTAACTCTTCGAAAAAATACTCAACTTGATAACAGTAAATCTACTGTGGCAAAATATTCCTATTTAACAGCATATCTACCTAAAACTGGTTCATTCCTGTCCTTGTCTGTCAGTTGATTTTCCATCTGTTGGCCTCTATCTGATATGGACTCTATCTGGGTTCACTCTAAGACTTTAATGCTAATTAATGAAGTCAATTGAATTGTGGTGCCCCTGCAGCTGGAGACGCTGGCTGATCAGGGCAGGAAATGGAGCCAGGACTGATTTTCCACACAAATGGCCATTTCCTCTTACCAAAATTACTCAGAAATGACCGCTAATGTAGTTTTTGGGATAGATTCAATATTGGAGTTTTTACTGAACAACAAACAAAACAAGCATACCAGTGAAATGAACATTAACCATAATTAAGTGTAGTATCAATTATAGTAAGTGTACTATTCATGTTGATTATTTGTATAATCACAGTTTTACAACAAATACCATGTTTAATGTTTGGCTAGTGTGGCAAAACCAGTTATTTTGTGGTTATCATGGTTTAATTATAATGTTTGTTGTTTGTTTGTAGTAAAACTATAGGTAATGTTCATAAAGGGTACCGCTCATGGCATGACTCGTACACGCAGTGATTACAGGAGCTTTAAGTCATTTGTAAGTATTTTTTGTTAGCTAGGTGGTTATTTAGGTTTGGCTGGCTGACTTTGCAGATGCTGTAATCAAACCATTATGTGGACAAAAAACATCTTTCTCCACTGAAGTGTGTTTTAAAGGTTCAGTGTGCTCTGACTAAACCATTGGACACATATCTACAGCTTCGGCAATTGACTTGTTACTTACCAATTACTCATTTAACTGACCTGAAAACATCACACATGTGTGAGTGTGTCACAGACACATAAAAGTGCCACAATTGTGTATTTTTTTGGAAAGATTTTAATAGTTATTGAATGTTCTACATCTTACAGTAAATATTATACAATTACAAACTTGGCTTAATTATGTCACAGAGATCACTAACTGATCTTTAAAAACAAAACAATAAAAAAACAGTAATAATAAAAACAGAATTACACTTCATTTCACAAGTCTAATGTGGGCCTGCTTGCATGTCATGGTTTGGACCGCGCTGGTGCGTGACATCTGAATGTTTTCAGATCTGTGCTGTAGTGTGAGATACAATAAACAGAGATCAATTCTGGAAGACTTTCCCTTTTTCATTTACATTTAGAATGAACAACAAACAGCAAAGTCTTGTTTTCCATACATGAGTAAAACATAAATCAGTGTTCTAGTGTTCTAGATAGTGTTCTCCCATGAGATAACCTCCCTTCTCTTGTGTCAAATCCTGACAGGTTTTTTAGCGAGAGCGTGAAAACTGCCACAACAAGCATGAAAATACGTTTACATAAGCAACGTGACACTGACTTCACTGGAGCTGGTTGCATGTATTACAGGACACTAGTAAACAATCTTCTGATCAATGCCCCAATACACAACAACACAACAGTGTATGAATTTACAACATCACGAGATCTCAAAACAATCAAACAAACAGAAAATCGAATGCTCAAACTGATGCCACATCAGAGAGAATTTGGCCAAAATCAACTCTCAACACTCCTGTCATCAATTCGCTTTAACGTCAGTCCAAAACTGTTCAGTGGAAAACGGAAGCAGCCTGTTCACACAAAAGACATCAAACACAAGACTATTGTAAGGCTACAGAAAACTGGAATCTAGTGCGCTTCCCCATTTTTGGAGCTTGACTTTGCTTGATGCTGTAACGATTCTGTTGAAATATCATAATTTCCAGTAGACGTCTGCCCTCTGACCCCAGATCAGTAGAATTCAACAGAATGAGGAAACACTGTGAAGACTTGGGCTCTGAAATGAACTGTAATTCACTTCAGATCTTCTAGTTAGAAAAATTAACATCGATCATTAATTAAAACTTTCAGTGACACGTCAAAAGCGCCTTAATTACATGTGAGAGTAGATGGTAAATTCCTTTCAAACTGAATGAACCCTTTATTATCCCCTGTGATAACTAATAATATAATATCTCGAATCACCTCCAATATCTCGAACCACCTCCAATATCTCGAATCACCTCCAATATCTCGAATCACCTCCAATATCTCGAATCACCTCCAATATCTCTAATCTTAGAGTTTAGAAGTCTGATCAAATTCTGCTTTTTATAAGACCAGTGAATGTTTCATGATGTCACTATAGTGTTAAACCGCATCAATCATGTCACGTGATACAAACTGATCTGTTGCAAAGATGCAGTAAATTTCACTGCTTGCTATAATACTGTTTAAAGACTGTTAAAGGGAAAAACACTCTGCTGTCTGTAGAATTTTACCCCATAATCAACAAATAATCTTTCTTCAGTTTGGAACTATATAGACAACAGGCCTGATCTGACAATCTGAACTCTTCCTGACAACATTAAACAAAATGTGACACTGATGATCTGTTGGGCTTGATACAGTTTCAATCTCTAGGCCGAATATAATAGATAAAAAAATGATACAATTGTTTAAATATTACTTGCACAAGCCAAACATATTTCATCACACTGACATGATTACAGTTCCTAATGTGTAACAATTACAGTAATATTCAGGAGAATATCACCAAACCTTTCAAGAACAATGCACAGGTCATATTTCATATTTGTATTGAAACACATGTATGCATCAGTACAATATATGCATGTGTTGCGCATACAGTATTTTTTGCTAAATATTTTCCTGCAAACATATATGCTCGTTGATTTTGGACTCAGATGTGAGCTGGACATGTTTTGGTGAGATTGTGCTCCTGTGCTCTCTCTCTCTGTACTTTAAAGTCTGGAGCAATGTGTTTAATAGATCACTTCAACTGTAATGAAATGATGCAGAGACTCAGTTTCCATCTGCTTACGCTGTGCTGCATTTAAACGCATGACACGTGCATCACTAAACTTTATAAGATCACAGAATGTGAGCTTCACTCTGTGGCTTATTAGCCAAAATAAAAACTGAAAACAGAGTGATACGGTTTTGTACTGACAGTAATATATCTTTCAGAGACATACCATGACTAACGCTCTGTCAGGTAAATGCTTGTTTTTCTTAATTACATCATTAAATATGAGAATGTACCGTATAATTGGTTATTTAGTTCTGTCTATTTGTCACTGTGCAATGCTTCAGTACGATAACATTTCATAAACTCCTGATATGTCACTTCT
Organism: Botia kubotai; assembly: GCA_036877585.1. NCBI lineage: Eukaryota > Metazoa > Chordata > Actinopteri > Cypriniformes > Botiidae > Botia > Botia kubotai. The sequence continues at coordinate 4,765 of JAZGTI010010692.1, read as the reverse complement.
GAATACATTATTCATGGAGAAAGACGAGGCCTCGGATAAGAACTCAAAATTATCTCTGTTCTCTCTCTCTAAAATGCTGTAAATTACAATTAAAAGTCGCTCAAGCAGACCGTTCGTATTATTGCATTTAACAACTCTGTTTCTACGCTTAAAATCTGTGCAGCTACAGGCATACAGATCCAAGATCTTGCAGAGGACCAGAGGGTTTGAAGACGCCCACTCTGACCCGCAGCAGTGTAGATGAATGTTTAGAGCACTATTCCTGTTCTTCTGTTCTTTTGTTTTTAGTGCTTATCTGTGTTGCGATCCAAAGCAATACAGTCCCTTTGAATCCCGGATGGAAACCTAATGGTCCAGTCGAGCAGCGTGCAATCTGTCTGGCCGTCAAGCTGGCACACAAACAACTGAATTTACCACCATTGTGATGTCATCACATCCAGAGGCTCTAGCTAAGTGCCACGAAACACTTTTTCCTTAAAGCTCTACGCTGCAAATCGCGAGTGTGCTCGTGTGATGCTTTCCCCGCGACAGCACCACTGCGCGCATTTATATAAATCGAATAAACACGTTATAGTTTCGAAGCTTACGCTATCCTGACACATAAGCTAATAAAGTAACCTCCCTCAAACATCCTCTATTTAGTGAATAACTAAGATTACTGATTACGGTGTGTACTCGATTTCCTAAAGCAGATTAAACCACATCAGCACTGGCTCATCAATGAGAAATTTCTTACAAACCTACATAGACAGCTACAAGCTGGAAGACACGCTTGTTATTAATGACAGAAATTTGACAAATTTTGAAAATAAAAAAAAAATTTAAGAAAAATGTTTTCAGAACATGTTTCAGAGGAAACAGGGAAGGCCGAAATCAAAGTTTTCTGTAAATAAATACAAACCCCTGTGGTAATATCTAAAGGTTATAAAATTTGGCAGCGTAATTGAATGAATGATGTAAGAGATGCTGATATTGCGACGATACGTTCCTACAAACCGGCGTTTACACAGAACAAAGAAAGAATCGTTTGAAGAGATGTGATTGGTCGAAATCATTCTGGAGTTCTTACTGTGGAATACTGAAAATTAAAAAAAACCCTAATGCAAGAACATCATCCCAAAACATGAGAAGATACAAAGAAAAACAAATTAAACTTAAATTAAAGATAAAAAAGCAGCTTTTACAAAAACACATAAGAATGCATAAAGTGACTCTTGCACTTTGATCTCTTTTTGTTCTTGCAAACAGACGTAGCGCCTCACTGTTGATGTAAAACTTGTGTAGTTGCATACAATGTTTGACTCCAGATCTGTGATTGGACAAAGAAAACAAGAATTCAGTGACTTTTCATTGGGTGGGCGGAGCCAATGTGTCAAGTGGGCAGGGACGTACATGATTGGCAGGTGGGCTCTACCAGTGGGGTGGCACATAGCTGTACCCGGGTGTTCCTTGGGGTCGGTACGTTGGCACGGTGACCGGGTGTGCTCCAATTTGAGTGTGCTGAGGGGTAGTCAACAACGTCCCTGTTGAAAGGAAATGAAACATGTCATTGTAAATAATTATTCATATTTTCTACTATATAAATTACCATAAAAAGCTCTGCTGGAACTTTGTGGCTGGTTGCTGCTGAACCATGTTTTAATCATCATACAGCTTGAGTCCCTTATGTGAAGTCTGGGAATTGATTTGCCTAATTTAATATGGAACATCACAACAAATGTGACATGCACAAACAATCTAATAAGCAACGGAAATAAATCTATAAAAGGTTTGCATGTGTTCTCTTCTCACTGAGCTTTCCTGTGGAACACAATCACTGCTGCACATCTCACCAGCAGACATTGCCATCGTTGTGCCCGCCACCATCCCCATGGCGACGCCGTTGGAGCGCTGGGCAGGTACTGGAGCCGGGTAGATGGCAGACGGGATGCTGTTGGGCTGGACCACCGTGGTGTGGTGGATTACATGAGGCTGGGCGGCATACACCGGCTGTGTGTAGTAAGCACCCTAAAGAGAAGAGAACACGTGTGTTAGAAAGTGATCGGGCAATTCAGATTTCATCCAGAATTTATAACTCTAAAGCAACTCTCGTTTTCTCAGGAGAACCAATAAGTTCACTCACACGCACATCAACAATAAAGTTGATGGAACAGGGTCGTACCTGAGCATAGAGGTTCTGCTGGGGGTAGGCACTTCTGATAGGGTACATGGCTGCTGGGTAAGGGTTAGGGGATGGGGAGTAGGGAGGGGGGGCTCCATTGGTTTGAGTAGGGGGCACTTTATAAGGCGTTCCTGCAGTGTATCCTGAGAGAGAGGGAGAGAAAGACAGACAGAGAGAATGAGACGGAGACAAAGAGAGAGAATAAGAGAAAGAGAGAGAATAGAGAGAGAGAGAGAGAGAGAAAGAGAGAGAGAGAAAGAGAGAGAGAGAGAAGGCATTAGAGACTAAACATCTCAGCTGTCATATAATGATCGAGTAATGTTCAGGTATATGCGCCGAGTGTCGCCACCGTCTGGTGGACAATGGTACAGCAAACGAAGATTGTGAGCACTCTGTAATTCAACACAAATGTGTCAAACTAAATCCTCAGTATATATATATATATATATATATATAATACAAACACACACACCCATTGAAGTCCAGAATATGACACTGCAAACACAGACACTCTCTCTCTCTCTTTTTCTTCCGACACCATCCGACTTTTTATTGGCTGATGGTTTATTGGAGAATTGTTGACAACATGATAGTAACATTTGAGGAAAGAAAAATTAGCTTGTGCGAGCGAGAAGATGAAATCATTCTTAGTGTAAACACATCTGCAGTATAAACTCACACACTGAAGATCAGTTACTACATGCTTAACAAACCACCAGAGCAGAAACACAGAGTCAACTGCTAACCAGTCTAATCTAACCAGTCCTGTCTAACTCAAAACCACCTGTTATTTTACCTTAAACTCATAAGTGCTCCGCTGTCCACAGAGTAAGATTAGATATCAGACTCTATGAGAGATATTAGCACCGTTCCAAACTCCAAAATACTGCCTAGCAAGACGTTATTTTAAGGGCACACTTGTCACAGACTTTTAAAAAAACAAAAATGATGCTGTTTTCTGAGATACCTTCTCTAGGACATTGTTTAAGTATGGATCTTTAAAATCTTATAATGCATTGCCATAAGAATGTGGCACACGAAATGTTCTAAAAATTATAAAGAAAAATGACACATTTATAATCACTTCGGTTCTGAAATGTATTGATGAAAAGTCACGTTTGTGTGTGTGTGTGTGTGTGTTTCAGTATTTCAGCCATAAGCTTTAGTAACATCAGACCTGCTGAGAGTGACTGTAGCAACATCTGGCACAGTCAAATGTGTGTGTTGTAAACAGGAGAGTGTTCAGAACAAACAGAATTCACACTGAAGCACTGAAGTGTTTTTATATGCAGATCATATCCATAACTACTGCTGTGTGTGTTTTGGACAAATATTCCTTACACACTGTACACTCTTAATGAATGTGTGTTGTACAGCATAACACACAGCAGTTGCAGTAGAGTGTAGTAACCATATTTACTGAATGCAGCAGACGACGACTGGTACTGTCTGCTCTCTGAACCAGCATCCACGGCCAGGTCATAGGAGCCTGCAGGCCCCGGAGCATAGACGGTCTGGGGCCAGGCCTGCTTCACCAGCAGCACTGTCCCAAACAAACACAACACAAGAAGAGTTACACACACATCAGCACACTGCAGCCAATCAGACAGCCTGGCTGCACTTGTGCGCTGCGTTACACCGTCTCTGTGTGTCTTTGACCACAGAGAAATCTTGACATTCTTTCCTGAAACCACTGAAGTAACACTGAGTTGATCAAGCAGCCTCTCCAGCTAACAGGGAATGCTCTCAGTACACTGGCTAAGGTTCTCTCAAAACTCCCTCAAAATTAATCAAAAAACGTTCCTGAAGTAACATTTAATGATCCATGAACGAAACCCCGCCTACAGTACAAACAAATTCACTGTTTCTGCAAAACTCTTGTTTTAAACGTCACGCTGACGGCTGAGTCACACAATCCTGCAACACAAGACGAGGAGAAATAAATCCTCAAATGACTTACAGTGTTTCTCTGTTTCAATCACACACTAATACACTGAATACAGCAACTTACATAATAATAATAATCACTCGCATTTCTCTGCATGAGATGTGCTGGTGGTTTACATGTGTCTCAGATGACAGTAAACACTGACTGACAGCAGAATCAGCTCAAACTATACATACAGACATAACATGATGTGCCACACACACTATATGTTGTGCAAAAATGCAATTATGGCTGGTCAAAGTTCTGGGTCAACCCATGTTTGCTCTGATTATACACACACACACACACACACACACATATATGTACACCAGCCATCAGCCACCTGCTCTCTCTAAGTAACCAGTATCAGCATTCAGCCAAAATCCATATACTCAATTGTGTGTGTGTGTGTGTGTGTGTGTGTACACACTGTATACTGTGTGCGCATGTGTTTGAATGTGTGTGCACACCTGGTGGGTACCCCGGGCTGCCCGTCTGGTACAGATTGGCTGTGTAGGCTGGAGCAGTTGTTGGATAACCTCCAGAATAACCTGAACATTTGAGAAGAGACCACAGTTTAGAAAGTCACGCGTCTGTAACACATCTGTAACACATCTGTAACACATCTGTAACACATCTGTAACACATCTGTAACACATCTGTAACACATCTGTAAC
>JAZGTI010010691.1:0-17411 GCA_036877585.1 Botia kubotai | reverse complement strand
GTTTATTGTCATTTCAACCATATACAAGTACACAGTGAAACGAGACAACGTTCCTCCAGAAACAAGGTGCTTCATAAGACAAACACTAAACATTACAGACATACAGGGCTACATAATTTACAGTATATACATAATATATATATTATCTATATAATATATGTGCTTTCAGTGTGGGATTTGTGATCAAAAAAGCAAAGGAAGCTTTATGTAATTTTCAATGTACTGCCTAATTTACTGTGTCATTCTGTGCTGATATAAATTCTGATTGGGAGAATCATGGACTGTTTTGACAGATGCATTTATTACACATTTATTACAGACAGAGAGACACTGAAGCATGGATGGATAGATATTTGAAAGTTATACATTTTATGTAGTTTGAATACTTGGGCAGTTTGAAGAGAGTTTTAAAGGTATTTGAAAGCCTTGCTAGGCAGTTGCTAAGATATTTGGTTTGGTTCAAAGGCAGTTCCTAAATGGTTGCTGGGGTGTCCTTTAGGTGGTTTTGGCAGGGTGCAATGGTTTTGCCAGACGTTTGTGTAATTGTTCTGGCTGGTTGCTGCTGTGCATTGGCAAGGTATTCTGGGTGATTGCTAATGCACTATTAGGCCATTGCTATGGTGTTCTATGTGATAGCTATGACATTGCTTGGCTAGTTGCTAGAGTGTTCTGGCTGGTTGCTGGGGCATTGCGAAGGTATTCTGGGTGATTGATTGCAAAGGCAATGTTAGGCTATTGCTAGGGTGTTCTATGTAGTTGCTATGGCATTGCTAGGCTGTTGCTAGGGTGCTTAGGCTGGTTACTAGGGTATTGCTAGGTGGTTGCTAGATGGACCATACCTCTAAATGAAACATTGGTTTGACATAGATGAGAAAATATTTGTTGTCCACTCACCTCTAGGCACTCTGGATGGGTGGCAGCAAAAGTCTTCCACTCCTCCAGGGAGTAGTGCTTGTGGATGGCTGTAAAGAGGGTGTGCTGAAACAGAGAGCAGAGGGAAGTCTGAGACGCCAGCAAACATCTGACACCGAGACAGACAGCAATATAAGAGGCTCTTAATCCCAAATCATGGTAACACAACACAGCTAATTGTTTTAGTGAGATCTTGATAATCACATTGATTATCTGAACTTACCAGAAAAACAAGACTTTCCCTGGGTTGGATTTCAAAGACTCAAATACTTTTAACTCAATTACAACTGATTTCATCAATTGCTGTGCTTTATTTAAAGACATGCTCACCTTGCTCAACACCTGGGCCATCTCAAAAGTACCAGTGGTGTCCATGTTAGCAGCAATGATTGGGATGCCATTGTACGTCTGCTTGGAGTTCCGGAATGTGAAGGTCCTCTGCAGGTCAACCTAAACCAAAATAATTTGTGTGATTTTTATAAGGTCAGTTTTGTTTTGTAATTTCAACCAAAATGTATAATTTGTAACTATTTACTTAGACTATAGATAGTATGTATTTTTTCATGGGACACCAAAGAGGCATGTGATCACAAGATGTGGAATAATGCACATAACAATGCAATAATATGGAATAATGCAATTATCAAAACAGCAGAGAATGTGAGACCTGATTCTGTTTCACACACTATTCTACATAGATTTTGGTGTACAGTAGAGTTATATCTCCCTTGAGTTCAGCTGCTTCCATTTCACTAGTTTGACATTGTACAGACTCCATGACAATTGTAAAACCATTTTAGTCTTATCATTCACAGCTGAGGTGACTCAGCACACCATTGTGGTGGACATGAATGGATTGGTGCTGAATCATTTATAGGTTTGCCTGATAAAGCCCAGTGTAACCTGATACACACACAGCTCTCTCTATCTCTCTTTTTCACTCTCTCTCTCTCCCTCATGCATAGTCTCAGACACTCTCAGGTTCTCAGAATCAGTTCATGTTCAGTCATTTCCAGTTCCAGTAACTGCTGCAATCACATTGGTCACACTGCATTGGTCTATGAATAATGGTTCTGCTGCTATTTACTGAATTGCTTTTGTGCTGTTGGGAACAAATTCACCATTTTCCTTTTCAAAGAGAAATATTACAACTATTTCAATCCCAAGATTGGATCCCCTTGTAATTGTCAAATCAAATGAATGATTACTGCAGGTTATAAGAAGGCCCTCAGCTGTTGTTTTTTTTAAGAGCCCGTGTAAAATCCCCCATCGCTGTCTGCATGGTGACCGCCATCAAATGAGTCTCCTACAGCCCTTGACGTCATCCTGCAGTGAAATGCAGTGGCCAAACCATTGACCATTGGCCAAACAGAATATACACATTCAATGCTGTATTGATTGTATAACACAAAGGGCTGACAATAAAAGCATGCCAGACTTTTAGAAATAGATTTTAGCTTGTGGCGTCTGAAATTGCTTCTGTAAACTAATTATACTGGAGTTTCTGAGGAAGAAACCTAAGCAGGAATACAAATCCAATCATCCTTCTACTGTTCTGCTCATCTTTAGTTGGCCTTTAGCTGGTACCCCAGTCTGGCAAAGCTGGTGTTCAGCTTGTGCTCAAAACCAGTTTAAAACCAGCAAAATAAGTGCAACCTGGTTTTATTATTTTTTTCCAAGAGGGAAGAACTGACAGGTGTTTAGGTGGAAATATTACAACATTCTAGGCTTGCAAAGCTCAACACGTTGTAGTAAAGGTCTCTATCAAACAAATGTTTAGAATAAGCCCAGATGGTTATGCAAATGTTTTGGTCCCAGTATGAGCCAGTGGGCGGGACGAGTATTAAAGTGCAATACCACAGTGGAATTTGCTATTTATCCTTCAGGCCACAGGACTATTTTTAACCTTGTTTTCAGGGCTCTAGATCTCAGGTTGCATTTCTGTAGCCTGGTCAGTTGTCCCTGCAAACATGGCTGGGCTTGTTTCAAGACACATCACCGGCACAAAAACATGACAACACAACCCATTCTGCAACCCCGGCAGCTGATCAACCTGATAAACCGCCACTGAATGAAGCTAAAGACGAGCCCCATATATTAAACCAGTTCTGTCATTCAGACTTCGTCAAGGTCATTCACATTTCTCCACTCCCATTCTCTGCCACTCACTCACACAGACAATATATTGATATTGTTGATATTGTCACAACTCCCTTGCCACTCAGAATGAAAGCCACCCTGCTGAGTTTTAATGAAGACTACAGCTTCACAATGTTCAACAAGACAATTGACACAGATTCCTTCACACACACACACACACACACACACACACACAACAGGTAGATATGCGCTCTTACCTCAGACCTACTCTTCAGACTACTCCTCTTTGGCCTGAACAGGACATCTTTAAAGTCCAGTTTGAGGTCAGCATCCACCCGAGGCATAGTGACAGGCCTTAGAGCAGATGAGAGTTTCCTGAGCCGGGCTGGTGCGGTGACCGGTGTAGAGCTCCAGGCACCAAACCCGAACCGGCAGAAGAACAGCGTATTTATAGTGTAGAAAGGGCCCAGGCCCCCATTACTTTATTTGGCAAGGCCTGTGCTCCCTCTCTCCCTCGCTCCTCTGTCTATTCTCTCTCCTCGCCCCTCCTCTTGCATTCAGCCCGGATTGGCAGCGGCAGCAGCAACAGTGATAAATGTTTCCTGTGTGGCTGGCTGTCACCTAAAAACACACACAGCACACGTAGAAACGGCCCCACTGCAGCTCAGCTCAGCACTGCAGTATGTGCACAGAGCACCTGCTGTCCAGCTGAGGTACTGCCCCTATGAATCAATATGTAGACTCATGGGAGATGCAGGAAGGGGGAGGGATAAATCTAATTTGTCCTCTTTGTGGCGCGTTTTCTGTGAGGCAGACATTTCTATATGAATTGAAGTGACCCTTCAATTAGTTTTAATTCGATATATCTATTACTTGCTTGAAATAGTATAATTACAGCAGTTTTTTGTAAATCTATTTGTCTTATTTACATTACCACAGACCACATGTTTATTATTTACAGTGTGCAAACAATGTGTATATTTGACAGTAGTTTTTTGTGTTTATTATTTACAGTATGTATAAAGTAAAAAGCATTGTTCATAGTGTGTTTTATTTTTAAATGTTCAATGGCCTGTCTGTACACAGCTCTGTAGACCCAGTGAAGTGACGTATACATGCATATGTTTGGAATAACAACAACCAAGCCCAAACTATGACTAGTTGCAAGCAGATCTGAGAGTTTTCCTAAACTCGTTTAAAAGAAACACTAAGAATAGGCTACATTTAAATTTGTTTTCTGGCATATCCAATATGCATTTCATTAAATAGTTCATGCCAACCTCATGAAAAATCCATGATCGAAATCCATGATTAAAAAAATATATAGTTCGTTATAAAGAATACAGTTAATATAGTTAAAAATAGTTTATTTTGTTCTGTGTCAGTTGTTTAATCATTGAGCAATTAAAGTCATTCATTCAATAAAACATTATTCATACAAAGCTTTCTATAAACAAACAATCTTTTAAATTGTCTCTAAATGACTCCCTCCAGTTTGAGGGTCCAGGCTTGAGCGGCTGAGCAAGGCAGATCTGGCAGAAGCACAATCAGTCCCGACAGGTGCAGAGGGGCCCATTTCAAAGGCTCAGGGTTCCCCAACAAAGTCACCTGAACAAAAAGACAAATGCTGACCTTTGAAGCATTTCATTTCATTTTGTTAATGAACGAACGGTTCCATGACATAAAGTAACTGTTTATTTTGTAAATATTTACCACAGTTTTGTCGGACGTTTCAGGTGTAGAGAGCTGAAACGTGTACTGCTTGGGATTTGTAGTGAAGATCGCATACACAGTGCTGCCTTTTGAGGTGTACCTGGAATTGATGGAAAGGTTTTGACACTGAAACTAATGAAGCATGTGCAGCTTTAATATAAATGTACCTTAGGCTAACTACACCTAAACTTTGACCCCAGAAACATGCAAAAGGATGACTGTCAAATCCAGTCACAAGAATCTTGTTTAGTCATAAACAAACCAAAAGATGATCATATCAGATGATCATATTAGTTAACCATTTACAGTTTCTCCCTGGACATAGTTGTTTTATTACTGAATATTTCAGTTGGTTCAGTTGGTGACTGCTTTTGAATAACGTGCAATACATGTAAAGACAATGTGGTTCTTATAAAAACAATAAACTAACTCACCAGACAGGAACAGTAGCATTCTCCACCTGTACTTTCCATGGCTTGGTTGCATAGATGGCTTCCCCATTGATCCTCATCCAGTCACCAATATTTCTGAGACGCTCCTCAAAAACAGGTGGAATCATGCCATCGGGTGTGGGCCCCACATTCAACAGGTAATTCCCCCCGAAAGCCACTGTGTAGACCATGTCCTGTAATAACCATATTTTATGCTTATATGTATGTATATATGTATTGCACTCACAAACAGCCACTTAAAATGCCAACAAATCCCACCTGTATAATGGATGGTAGATCCATCAATTCACCTAACATCATATTTCGGCGATACCCCCAAGAGTATGTGTCCACTGAAGTGCATTTTTCCCACTTGTGTTTGGGCAGCTGTCCAGGGGTGAACTTGTCAGCGCAGTTGTAATAACCTCCATGTTTACAGGAACACCCCACCCCCCACCTGTCATTGGTCACCACTACATCCTGTATGTAGTACAATAACGCAGTGATTCATTTTTACTTATATTCAGAATGCAAACAATAATGGGATGATATGAAGATCTCACTTTGACTGGACTATCATTGTAGAGCCAGGCTAGGAATTCTGTAGAGTTCCAATAGGTGTCTGGTGCTTCCCAGTCCCCATCTGACCAAATCAATTCTGGCTTGTACCTAAAAGAACAGAAGACTTTGCCATCTCATTAAACTGTTACATAAATTAAAGCCACATACATACTAGACAAAATGTTGATGTTTAGACAGATAAAAACAACAGAAAAGGCGGGCTTGCGTCACATGCAGTTTCCTCTTCCTTTTCAATTCTGCAATCATATGACATAATTTACCTTTTGACCAGATTGTGGAGTTCTGGCATAAGTTTGTTTTCAACAAACTCCTGGGTCTTGAAACCAGACTGCTTGTCACTCAGGTAGAGGGGATTAAACCACTCATACAGAGAATTATAGAGTCCATAATGTATAGACCTAATATTTAAAAACAAAACGGATAAAAAAATGTAAATTTCAGTTTCATTAAAGTGAGGAAAAGAAAACCAGACACACTGTACCTCTTCCTTACTGCATCGCCCAAATCTGCGACGAGATCCCTGTGAGGTCCATTATCAACAGAATTCCAGTTCCAGGAATTCGGGGAGCCCCAATTAGTGAAGCCTTCGTGGTGTTTCGATGTAAGGACCACGTATCTGCACGAAACAAAAAAAATATAAAATATTGGACTGTTGCAAATACTTATCTAAATAGTTGAAAATACCTACTTGGCTCCCGAAGCCTCGAAAAGCGCAGCCCACTCATTTGGGTCAAAAAACTGTGCGTGAAAATCAGGTGCAAAATCTGCATACGTGAATCCAGGTGGATAGTTTTTGGCCATGTACGCTATATAACTGGGTTTATGTACGCCCATCCAGTTCCACCAGAACCACTCGCTCCCGAACCCGGGTACAGAAAACACGCCCCAGTGGACAAAGATCCCGAACTTCGCTTCGTCGTACCATGCAGGCAGAGGTCTGGAGTCCAGACTAGTCCAATCCGGGGTATATCTAGCTCCGATTAACGATACGCATGATATCACACAAAGAAACTGCAATATTCGAATCCGAGTCATTTCCATGATTTAGCAGAATGACCGCGCTTATGAGAACACATTCACTGCGGTCGGTTCAGTAATGAATACAAGTGTGAACGGATCAAGCAATTACATGGATATCAGTACCGATATATATGCACGCTGACCTCTGCATAAAAGAGATGCGTCAAACCGGTTAACTCTCTGTTTAACAGAGTGCGGTCATAAAAACCGAACAAACAAGTTTGTATTTCCTGGTTGATCATATGACATCAAACATGTGACTACAACACATGACCTCTATGCAAAACCACTGAACACAATAGTATTGTGTAGGAACTTTTGAGCAAAGGTAAAATTATTCAAGGTAAAATGCCACTTCTAATATACAATCAAAGCTATGAGTTATTTATTTGCATTTTTAATTGTTAAAAAAATATATAGTTGCTTTTCAAGGAATGACAAATTAAATTAGCAATAAACAATATGATTTTGAATTCTTGGCAAATTATAATGGTAATATATGGTCTACACATTGGCATTAATTAAATAACCATAGCTGTTTTAAATCTACAAAATGTGTGCTTGAAATTACAATGACAAATTACATTGTAACAATGACAATGTACTTCTGGGACAGACACAATTCTCACAACACTTGCTCAGCATAACAGAACCAATAAAATGGTCCTGAATAGGGTTTGAGGTTTATCACTTACGATATACTGCTTATATTCAAAGCATACCAATATTCCTGCACACAATTGCCATTACACCATCAAAATTTAGCTGACCTCATTGCTGTCATAAAGCAAATGATTTCACAATCAGACAATATCATTTCAGATACAAACTAAATCAAACTGGAATGCTTCCCAGCTTTTCCAGCTGTGTACTCTTTGCAGTGCAAATTTGGCTTTTACAAATTTCACCAAGTAATTAACCTTCTATTCTAACCCCCAAATTATCATTAAGATAAAAAAAGGCTATAATTTGGTTTAGAGAAATGCAAATATATCTACAATAGAATGCCATTGTCTGCAAGTTGTCTGGCCACATTCTGCTTATCGTCCTGTTCCTGTACTGCAGTACTAGTGCTAGGCTCTGCTTCATTGCCTTCCACCACAAACACAGGCCAATCAGAGTTTCTCGTGCCCCTCTGCATAGTCTCAAGTTGGATGCCGAGGTTCATAGAGGAAGGATGCTCATTGGTTGTGGTAACGAAGGTGCAGCCATCACAAAGTCCAAATCGCTTCATTCCATGGGACACGATGCCTGAGAACACTTGTTGACAGCCTTTACACACAATGGGCCATGTGGAGCGATGGACCTGTTCATCATAAACACACATACTTAAACACATTGAAAGAATACTCATACTGCATAATGGCACATCAATAGCAGGACTGTCGGTATATTAAAACAATAAATCACAATCAATCTCATGATTTGATCTGGCATGATTTATCGCTAATTTAGAATTTGCCTGTTCATGAGCGTTCAAACTGAAGTTTCAATGCATTTAAGCCTTTAATGGTGTTCCACAAGTCATCCATAAAGTTAATCTCTTTTTTCATTTACAGTAAAATTTGAAATTGAAAGCATGCTTATATTTAAAAAGTGGTGTGTTGTTTTAAAATGTAACATATTTATATCACCTCAGAAGTAAACTTCAGCTTATGCACACATTTATTTTTCTAGGGCTTCTGAGCACTTACAGAAATTGCATGAGTGCGAAGATGTTCCTGCCGTGTAAATCGCTTGCCGCAGACCTCACAAGGATACGGTCTCTCTCCCGTGTGACAGCGGATGTGCCTCTTTAAAATACCCTTTTGTTTGGCGGTGTATGGGCAGAATGGACATTTGTGCAGCCTCCCTGTGTGAATACGCAGAAGTATTACAAAACCCTCCTACATCTTCCTAAGATAAAAACGTCATACTAAGATAAACAAAAGTCATACAAAGTCTCATCTTATTTCTAAGATAAGAAAGTCATACACTAACACTAAAAGCAGATTTTTGAAGCAATTTTATAAAGGAGTTCTCACCTAGATGATCTCCATAACAGTCATTCTGAATCTCCATACCACAGGGGACCCCTGGGCCAAGCACGTCATCCACACGACCAATTCCACCAGAGTACCCCAAACTCTGTGAAAACTGCTCATCACGGTTCAGGTTGGTTCCACCTTGAAACAACACATCTGGGAACTGCTTCACTGGAAAGTTACCAAATGATACGGAAGAGTGCTCAGTGCTTGGAGCCGGGCTAGCATCGCCAGGTCTTTCCCCATTGTTATTCGGGCCCTGATACAGAACCGTGTCTTTGGATTCCCGCGATGACTCGCCCTCTTCATCAGGGTCATACTCAATTTTTGGGTGCACCAAGCCTAAAAGCAGACCTGGGGTGGATGAGTGGATCAGATCTGGGCCTGGACTGGTCTTTATTGGAGCATTCGTGGGAGTCCGGTTGGAAAATCCTCCCAGTGAGTTTTCACTCTCTGAGTCTTTGCTGCTGTTGGCTGCTGGTGTGGAGACAGCAGCTGTTGGAGCATCATCAGGGCTGAGGGCCTCGGTGACCTGAGAGCTCCTTTGGCCTGCCTCAGATTTGGATGCCAATGCAGCACTAGTGACTGAAACTGGGGTCACTCTATCTTCCAACCCCTCGCGGTTACAGATCTCCAGTGATGATTTTATGTAGCCCTTACAGAAATTCACCACGTCAGTCATCTGCAGGTAGCTTGCAGCCGACATTATTTCAATGACATTGTCGCTGCGCAGGTCGAGTCGACCTGAATACAGAAAGTCCAGGATGAAGGAAAATGCCTCAGCTGTGACGATGTCCAGAGATGCCGTGCTGTGTCGCTGAACACTGTCCTGCAAGTAATGCACCAGCAGGGCCCTAAAATAACCGCTGCTGGCAAAGAGAATATTACGGTGCGCCTTGAAAACGCGCCCCTCTACTATGATGCTACAGTCACAGAAGAAGTCCCGCTTACGCTGCTCGTTCAGCTCAGACAAAAGTCTGGACAAGTAGGAAGGAACATCCATTTTTACAGTAGAGCCATGTTTATTGTTTACCTGGCAATATAGAAGAGGAAGAACAAACAAATAATTCACATAAATACATAGAATGGCATGTAACAGCTAGAAAGAACTTAATATTGACAATAATTTCCTAAATTAATAATAAACAAGTTACAAAGACAACAACAACTTTACATATACATTCTCTCTATTACACTGCACATACTGTACATATTATTATAAATTGTCGCAATATAAAGTTGTCAAATTACCTTAATCTAAGTTGCGCCGTATATCAGTGGTTATAACTTATGTGGTTATAAAAAAATGATTTTAACAAACGTTTTCCACAGCCAGCGAGTCATAGCAGCGAACGATCTGTTGATGAATCTGGTGTACAGGGTTACAAATACAACACAACATTTTAACACGTGAACACCATCTGATTCGAACACCGCCGATTCTGCACAGTAATCTGATTAAACATAAATTTAGTTTATTGTGTTGTTGTTTATGATAGTCTTTTAAAAATGTCTCCCGACTGACCGCTTCCGGTTTGCTACGCTGCACTTCCGGTTACCGTCACAGCAGCGGGGAAAGTCTCGCGTTGGCTTATACGTGTAATAAATAAAATTCATTTATTATTATTCAGTTATTATTATTATTATGGTTGTTGTTTACCCAAGTCATACAAAAAAGCCATCTTAAATCTACGTCGCTTAAATAATTATTCACACAAAAAAGAAATAATACTTTTTAATAATAGTTAAAATAATACAATGAAGTACTTAATAAATTTTTTTAAAATCGCTAATATGTTTTAATTTTAAACAAAGGGACACAAGTTATTTTCCTCATTGAAAATCGTGAAAAAAGTTTGTAAAAAATACAAAGATGCAGATGACATCAAAGATTCCATTTCCTAGGAAACAGCATCAAACATTAAAACTTGTTGTCGATGCTGAAGTGCTAGAAGATCATTTGGAAAAGATTTTTCATTTGTAGCAGTTATGTCTTACCAAAGTGTCTCAGTGATGGGTAAGATCATAATATCACAAATGCAGAGATAGAAGCTAAAGAAATGTTATAGCTTGAATTTCAGGATTTCTTACCAATTGTTTAAAATGTTCTGCCAGCTGCAGGATCTGTTAGGAACCCAGGTAATGAGTCTGGATGCTCGCATACAATCATTTCTGGGTCCCAGATCTACACAACTATATACTCCACTCAAAATCCCACTCAGTATCTCCTCTCCAGCGGAAAACCAGTCAGCTGGGCTTTATGCTCTCCTGTCTTTTTTATTTCCACTGATGGCAGAGGATTTACTATCTCAGGTCAGTCATGTATATTGTTTAAAAGCGAAAATGACTCTCCTTCAGGCTCCTCATACACTTAAATGAATGTTTTTTAAAGGTGGATACTGCACCTCTCAGATGCAGGGCAAAAAAAATGATGAAACCCAGGCCACCCCTTCAGGTACTAAATACTATACATATATACAATACCATACTAAGTAATATGTTTAGTCAGATCCTCTATAGTACATATTTTTTGTCCCCACTAGATGGAGCTACATTTCAACATTGCTCAAGAAAGAGACCGGCTGGGAACCACTTGTTTTCTGAATTGATGACACGGTTGCCACCAAAGAAAAGATGGAGGGAAGACAGTGGGCGCACTTAATAAAATCTTTGTATATATTTTGTATATAGTTTAAGCTTAAATAAACTTGCATGGTAAATGTTGTGTCACGAGTTTTGTATAGCAGAGAAACGTAACAGACAGCTGATGAGAGTACCAAATTTTATTTAGTATTTGTATCGTCAACATGCAGCGAAAGCAAAAAAATTCGTTGGCGAAAGTATATGGAACTGAAAAATAATGCACACCTTACGGTAGTCAACGAGTCAGAATAAAGCATTCAACAGCCCCGTGAATCGTAGATCCGTATTGTATATCACTGTGTATCATATCTGATCTTTAGTTGAGAAACCGCTCCAGCGAGTTCGGAAATCAATTTTAAGGTCTGTTACCAAGCAACCGACAATGCGCAAGGTAAACAAAAGATTAAAAGCTGTTTATCGCAATGCAGTGATCTCTCGAAATAAATAATTTTATTTATCCAATATACGATTTTGTTCCTGTAATTTAGACTTTCTTGTAAAATGTAAATTGATTAAATTGTTTCTTATTTTGAATTGTCTCCCAGTTTGTTTTTTAATTCGGTAAATGACGAATTCTGTGGTCTTTCCGAATAGCAAATTCAATTATTGATGAAGTCTTATTGCTGCTGCAGATCTGCACTGTTTACCTGTATTACCTGTTTCCCTTAAGATACTTATACTGGCTAATGCTGATTCAGCGAATACATGTAGTTTTTATATAATATCGTAGTGTGATCGTAGCGAAAGGAAAGTTCGTACACGTTTGTGTATAAACCTCTGGATGTATATCTTTTGAAAATAAAAATTTTAACACAATTTATTGAAAAATTATGTTTTTCCATTACATATTAAAATTGTAGGCTGTTTTGTAACGGAAATTAAAGAACGAATATTATTGAGATTAGATTAAATTATAACACTTCTTTGTTTATTGTCTGTTAAGAAATTAATACAGGTGGTCTGTTTTAAGGTGGTCTGTTTACAATAAGTGTTAATATTTAGTGATGTTACAGAATTTGTTTTTCAAAGGGCCAAAACAAAAAAAAAGGTTCTCTTTTGTCAGGAAACCTCTATGACCTTATAGCAATGTTTTCCTTTTCTAACATGCACACTGCATAACCCTTCATAGTTTCAAACATTCATACTACAGTGGAAAGCACTGTTGGCCAATCCCATTCTTTTGTGTCTCCTCCTCAAATTTCTTGTTTTCCCACTGTAAATAAATTAAGATTTAAAATCCCATTAACATAAATAAATAAAAGTCCTATAAATATTAAATCTGCGTTTCAGTTTCATCAACGTTCCGTACCAGGATAAAAATGCACTCAATACTATCACCAGAAGAGGGCGCAAAATCGCTGAAACAGCTGGCACCAAACGAATCAACAAGTGCAGGTTTACAGGTACTTTTTCAGTAGACGATCAGCACATTTCTGAAATGTTGTTAATTTTTCCGCATAGTTCTCAACTATTATTGTGTGTGGGCAAAATCTGCTGTGAAATAGATTCTGAGTTTGTTATAAGTTTGGACTGATATCTCACAATGCCTATATCCAAACATGCCTCAGCTGGCAGCTTGTGGTAGAGCTGTCAGACCGTTTGCCCTACCCCCATTGTCTGAAACGCAATGTGTGTTTATTTGCTTTCTTTAGCCTGAAAATAGCTGTTTTTTAACATTTGGACCAAGATAAAACAAACATGCAGTTCCTCCAGGCTGCACCGCACCCATTCAGCACAATCCACAGCTCTCAAAAGTGATTTTTAACACTGATGGGTCACCGGGCGAGTTATTTGTTTGGAGAATTTTCCCATGGTAAACCCAAAGAGCACAAAAGCTTCATGGTGGCCCCTCTTAACCGCAGGGTAGGCGAGTGGACATATGCACCATGCACCCTCTTTTTAAAAACGAAATTTATAGCACCTCATAAAACTCTATTCATCCTTATAATTCCTATTTACGAACCAGATTGTTGTCCTCAGCTCCTGTAAACATGCCCTGAATCAAATGCCGATGCTCTTTATTCCAGATGGAATGTAAATAAATAAGCTTTTGTTCCCACTTCTGGAAGTTTCTATGGGAATGGGCAAAATAATTTAGTTTTTAGTAATTATTATAGGTTCATAGTTCTGTTGGGGTTTTGAAAAGATCTGAATTTATAGATTTGCTCATAAGTTTGTTTTGAACTATTTAGCCACGTCCGCACAACACTGAATTGGATAGTTAAAATGACAGAAAGAGAAAATTCATGAATTATGTAAAATGACAATTCAAAGTATTCACAATGATAAAAAAATTAGCATAGTATTTTGGTATGAAAACCCTGTGTGTGACAGGCAATTTTTACTCAAAGATTAAGTACACTTAGAACACACACACGAATATCATAGTACTTCATGCCTCCAACTCACCACATTCAAATTCATGAATTTAAAAGCATGGAATCTAAGATTCATTCCCAATTCAGTTTTGCAGAGTGCACAGCCCTGCATAAATATTTGCCTGTCATCATAATAGCCGATCAATGCTGGAAGACAGTGTGGTGTGATGGCGTGTTTCGGCAGGCCAAAGAGCTGCGTTTTCCCAGGCGTAAATACACACCAGGGAAATATTTAGAGCCACAGAGGAGCACTGATTAAAGAGAGAGACAATGGAAAGAGATTGCCATGACACAGTGGCATTTTCCATTTCGGAGCATTGCCTCTCATGGATGCAAAAACTGAGGAGTGAAACGTTTGAATTATCCCTGAATGTCAGGAATTTGTTTTGTGGCACCAGCGCAGACCCTCATCGCACATTGATCGCAAGATCTGAGACAGAGCTCTCTTTTGTGTGTGTGCATGTTGTGGGCGGGTAGGTGGGTGTGTTTGTTTGAGGTGGAATGGTCATAGTATACCACAGTCAACAACAAAAGGTCTGGAGCATTAGACATTAGATGGGGTGCAGGGGGGATCTTTGTGATACAATCCCATTTTTGGGGGCTTTAATAAGCCCGGCGCCCCTTTATAATAGTCTGAAGACACTGCTCTCCTCTGTGGTCAGATGGAAAATCTCGTCTCTCTGTAATTACCACTTAATGTCTTTGTGTCATATGGAGAAGATGTCGGCTTGTTCTCTTTACATCTTTGCTCCTCTTCCAGGCTGCCAGAAATAAACATGTCAGCCTTTTTTTATTATCTTTTATTTAAAGGCAGAAGAGGGTAATAATTGCTGTCTTTATACCCACATGCTTCCGGTTAGAGCCTCAAGCGGAGCTGTGCAGTCTAGACCTGCAGCAGGACTCGTCTTGTAAGTTCATCTACAAACCAGACTACAGTGCAACCAGTTCAGTTCACAGGAAATGTCAAGCTCCTAAAAACACACATTAGCTGACTTGTATTGCAAGTCATGCAGTAGCTTTGTGTGAGAAGCATCAAATTTAAATCATTATTCACTGATAATTTTGCGTCCCTAAAGCTGGTGAGTTCATTTACTACATACAGTACAAATAAAAGCAGCTCAGTTTTCAGTGATATTTTTTAAACCAACTATTCCTTTAACTGCATACACATGTCACTTCCTGTCTTAGTTGGGTTGTTCTGACCATGAACCATCTTTGATACAGAGCAGAATCATTATGTTTGACTGTTGCACATATGATAATCTATGTCTGTTGTAAGGAAGGGATTTTGTTTGTGGCATTGTGGAGTGCGTGACAACAGTCCTGCTGGCATGTGTTTTTCGGTATGTCTCTGCGTGGTTTGGATAAATCCATGTCCTTCCCAATGTGTGTTTGCTATGCCTTAAAGAGCGAGCCAGCGAGTGTGTGACTGCACGCTGTTGTTTGGGATTTTGCCGACACTACCTACAGGACGGCCGTTGCCCGGCTGCGCTGGGCTGTAATGACAGGACCGACTGGCTGTAATTAAGTTCAAACATAGCAGCGTGGTGGACAGAGCTGAAGGCCTGCAGCCCTCAATATCATGCAGGCTGACCACAGACTGACAGCTCTCCAACACCCACTAAACACTGAAACTAAACCTGAACTAAGTCTAGGAGCCAGAACAGAAACACTGAGAAGGCCTACACTTAGACCCAGACACACTTCACTTATTATGTTGGTTTGACAAAGAGTCAACTTGCTGTTCTACAAAGGTGATTTAGGGATTTTCAAAAATTATAATTTGGCTGCCATTTCTGACTGTAAATCCTCCTAAAATCTTAAACTACATCTACCAAACTCAGCACAGACCTTCAGCTGCTTCACACCTGGGCTGTTATCTAACCAGCTGTACGTATGGGTTTCCATAGAAGGTGTTAATATATCCAAAAAATCCCATAGACATCTATTCAAAATTTCTGATTGCAAATTTCCTTAAGTTTTCTTTAAGTTTCTGATTGTAATCTTTTGAAAAGCTTTTAAGTTATGTCCAACGAACTCAGCACAGCACAATTTATATTGATTTAGTATACCGTGCTACAGAGACTAGCAATGTTAATATGTTGTTTTAAAATGATAGTCCCCAAACATTTGTTTGCAAGAGTCTCCACCAGGCTTCTCAGCTAGTTTAGTTTAGATTCTCTGTCCAGTGCAGGCTATTAAAAATCCAGAATAATTCCATAGCCTAACATCAACAGAATGATCAGTGTGTTTCGGAATGTTTATGTTTTCAAATTGCAGCCGTGCAACAAGTCATAAAGTACATAGGGCTTGAAATATCTATTCCAACACTAAAGGCTTATTTTAGGACAGCTATGGAAGCAGTGTATATAATGTTTTTAGTTGTTCCTCACGCATAAATTTCCATACTCGTCCAAGCTGGTTATTGGTGGAAAAGGCTGGTTTGGTGCTTGTCTAGCTCAGGGACAAGAGGCCAAGCTGTTCACCATTAAAAAACAGCTGGTGAGGCTAATCAACCAGCATGATCTGGTTGATTAGCCTCTGGTTGATTAGTTAAATTGGCTGGACAAACAACTCTGGTTGTTTGCTGGTTCTGGTTGTTTGCAAGGATCTGAGCATACCAACATCAATCCAAGGGAGAAGAATCCAAAACCCAACATAACTTAGACAGAGAGAATCAATTGAACTGTGGTAAGCAACCAAGAAAAACAACATTCAGCAAAATCGAAACACAACCAAGTAAATATAATATAATAAAAACATAAAACACACCAATTTATGTGCATTCAATACGAATAATGGTTGCAAATATTACATTTTAGACTGACATCGCCAAAACAATGCTGTGGCATTGGCTACAAGGGCAAAATAAATTATTCTGACTTTCATACCCCCCCATCAGTACTTGCCCAGCTCATAAAGGATTGCGTACCGCGTGTGATGTGGTCGACGATCTCAGTCAGAATGAACTGATTACCATGGAGCTGCAAATCCTTTGAGTCATGGCACACAGTGACATTTTTTAAGTTCTTAAAAATAGAAACAGTGCTTTTTTCCCGATTTGTTTTTCTCATTGGATGTCTGTGGGGCATCCTCTCTTAGTTTAGAGTCTTGAATCATAACCAGATCTTTTTTTCCACTTTCTCCTTCCCTTCTGTTGTTGAAGCTTGTTTAATCTTGAGAGGAAAACTGGCTTAGTGTGGGAACGACAGGATTCTTTGGGGATATGTTTTGTTGTTTTTGAGTGTGTGTGTTTTTTGAGTCAGCTTGTGCCAAAACCTCATAAATTAAAATAAAAAAAGAGAGAGAGGCATGCTACGACAACATGACAAAGATAGTCCCTGCCTACTTCTCGAGATCTTTACAAATGACAATCTTTTGGAGGCATAAAGAGAGTTGGTATGAGGGAGAGGGAGGAGAACGATGTTTGGAGGGAGAAGAAAAAGGGAAAGAAATGCGGATGGGTTGGGGGGAGCGGCGAGGAAACATTCCCCTGGCCACATTAAAGACAGAAAAAAGAAAACAAACAGAAAAACATGTCTGACATGAAGACGCTGGTTTCTGTGGCGACAGACAATGGCTGCTTGTGGCCTAGTGAGGCCTAACCG
>JAZGTI010010690.1:0-14589 GCA_036877585.1 Botia kubotai | reverse complement strand
GTGCCCGGTCCGCCCGTGATGAGCTCGGGCAGGTGCGGCGCGTCCGTTGCCAGGGCGACGCTGATAGTCCCGGTGCGCCTCGTCACAATATATAGGTTCAATTAGTCATAAGCTGCAATATGTAACTTTTTAAAAATGAACAAAGATCAGTTATTGAGCAAGTACACAAAACATCCCTATAGTCACCTTACCTTACCCTGATTCGCAACAGTTATTTTTTAATAACAGTTTATAAATTGAGCTGGTCTAATTTTGTGGAAAATGTCAGTTTGATTTGTGGTTACATCACATCTGTAAACAGAAATAAGGTCTGTCTACTATATTGTGTGTGTGGGTGCTGTGGAAGCCGGAGCGTTTGTAGCTTCTTACAGCAGTTGCTTAGAACTGAACATTGTCAATGCTAAGAAAATGATTGTGCAACTAACTTGCAATTTCTGACTAAAATAAATTAGATATGTGGTATCATTAGATGATATCACATATTTAACATTTCAGTGTAGAAAACCACCCAGGAGCCCATTCACTGATTCTGTAAAGAACTCAGAAACCAATACTGAAGAACCTCACACTTCAAGATTTTTTTATTTTATTTATTTATTTTATTTTTTAATTTCTTCCATCCAATCAGCTTGTTCTACGATCGCACAGTTCTATCATTCACCTCCGTCACTCATTGACTGTTATGAAAGTACTGACACAATCATGCCAATTTAAAATCCTAAATATCAAACATATTTGATATGATCGAAGCAGCTCCGATTTCTTTTAGAGCAGATCAGGAGGTGTACGAGTTGATCTGAACAGTGGACCCAATTCTCAGGAGGGGAAAATCAGTGGAAAATCGGCCTGAGAATCCTGTAGTCTAAGCCTGGCCTAATGTAACAGCAAGAGCATTGTAAAAACCATATAGTCAACAGCTCAATAATTCCTAAAATGTCTGGAAGGTTTTTACAGAACCAGTAGTCACTACCTACAAATGTGCCATAGCATTCTGTAGAAAGCCTTTGTGATGAACAGATGACAAGTGTGTAATTTACAGTGCAATCTGTTAGGAGAAAAATGCTTTCTGTACAAATTAAATTTCAACCACTCAACAAGTAATAACAATAACTTCTTACAACAAATAACATGCTAAAATGCAATAGCTTTTATCTTCAAAGGATGCACAAAAAATGAAACACAGAAAATAATCAAAGCACACATAACAGCTTGTCTCATGAATATTTATTATGTGGCATGATATTTGCCCAGCAGTCCTAAACGATTTGCTGAAAGGCAGATGTTGTATGGTAGGATCGGTGCTTCCTACTTGCACATTGCTGGCTCAACCATTTGGCAAATGCTTCTGCTTGGTCTAAAAACAATGTTTTCTGTGCTACTGTATTTATCTATGTGCTGCAGCCAAGGAAAACAAAACTTAAAATTTGAATGATTATTTTCAAGAAGTTGAGGGAATAAAGTTTAGTGTAACTTCTGACCACTTTGTTTTTATTAATTAGATACATAAAACCTAATTATAGTGGATGCAGTACAATTATTGTGCATAACAAGGTTTTGTGAAGAACATCAGTGAAGTTGATGCATCATTTACTGCATCACTCACACGTGAATCATTTGTATAAAGATGTGAGCTTGCCATCTTGAATGGTGTTTATAAAAATCTGTATTTACATGATTACTACACAGACAAAGAGTAACAGAAACAATTAGTTTTCTGTAGTCCAGTCCTGAGCAGAGTATAAGAGTAATGACAGCACGCCAAAGAAATTTCAATGAACCTAAATCCAGGTTGCTGCTGAAAGGGGTGTTAGGGGGACCAATAGGAGGTGCTCACCCTGTGGCCTGTGTAGGCCTCGATGAGGACACTGTACTGTGAAAACGGCACAGACATTAGGATGAGATGTTAAACTGAGGTCCTGACTCATGACTGTTCTTTAAAAACCCCTTGGTGTTTCTAGAAATGAGTAGATGTATACCCTTGTTCTGGCCAAATTTCCCTGCTGAGCCCTCCTAATAATGGCCTCCTAATAATCCCCATCCGTAAACTGGCTGTATTACTATACTCTCTCCAACAATAACTGCTGTGTGTCAGTTTACTGGTGCCTTATTGGTGCTGTTGCACCAGATTCTTTCTGCACGCTGGTGGTACTTGAGGAGAGCCTTAGTATAACTAAGTAGCAGTGTGTCTCTCTTTGGAAATCTCCTGCCCCCCAGTTGAATCTGAAAAAAAAAACACACGACTGGTTTGGAAATATCCGACTCTTGCTGCTTTAAATTGTTTTTAAATTGAGTTTTGTCTGTGCAGAATCTCTAGAATGTCTGTTTTGCACATAAAAATAAAACTCACTCAACAACTGCAATAGTTTGAAAAATGTCAGGTCAAATGCTCACCTAGGAAGCTCTAGCAGCCTTGGTTATGCATCATTACTCATTTTTAGGTGGCCAAACAAAATTCTTAGAAAAATGGGTGGGCATACGGCATAAGTTTGCGTTTGCCCTACGCTACTGATGCAACCTGAGGAGATTTTTGGAAACAAAAAGGACCACCCTGCTCACCTCATTTTTCCCTCAGTAATTCTCTGCTTTTCTACCCAGTGCCTAAAGAACATTGTTGGCTCTGTGAAGCAGAACATTACTGACCATCACCATCCTTTCTGTTTGCACTTTAAGACTCAGGTCATCTCACAACAAGCTTTGTATCTCTCAACTGAAGACAGATCTTCACAGCACAGTTGGCTTGAGTATTTACTGCAGAGCTGACCTCTACCACGAAAGCTAATAGAGGACCTCTACACTGTCATATGCTTGAAATGAGTGCAATGGATGTTTGAAACGATTGTTCTGTGTCTTTCTTTCTTCATGGATTTTTCTTCATTTATCACATCATCTGTTCTCTTCCATTAGAAAGCCCTGCTCTCTGTTTGTGTTTACCTCTTTCGTTTGGTTTTCCAGGACCTGCTGTATTGACTGTTTGCCTTGTGTCTGTGTTTTTCCATCCAGAAAGCTTTACCATGCCATTTGACAGCTGAACATTATTGCTTTTGCAGTGACATCTGTATATCTTAAATAATGTCTGTGAAAATGAAATGATAAGAGATATATGTGTAGTGGAGAGATGGGGGCTCATATTTGTCTGTGAGTCTCTCTCGTTCTGTGATCGTTCTCGTTCACTCGTGATGTGTGAATAAAAACAATATTCCTTTGCGAAGGTACTTACCTGCCATAGCTATTTTGAAATCAATGCCATTTCAAAATTAATGCTTTTTCAAAATCAATGGAAAGTTATTATGTACAGTAAGTACAGGTAATGATGAAACAAGAAAACTGTCAGATCTCAGAGTCTTTTTTTGGAACCAAAGACGGAATTCACTGAGAATGAGCACAACTGTGAAATGTGCCTGCTAATAGCACTGTCTGTGTTGTTTTAGTATCCAGTTCACAAAAGGAATTATGCAAACTAGAGAAAAATCAGTTAATTCTGCAAACAAACGCATAAATTTAGTTTGCACAGAACAATTGGGTTTTATTCATGCAAATGTGCCTAGACAAAAGTAGAAGATTTACACTGATTATTTTAAATAAATCTCTATTTACCACCATCTTTTCATGGGCAATAATGCCACAGCCACCTTGTATGTGATTTTAGCCCCTTGGCTATTTTTAAACTAGTTTTAGTCATGAAGATATATAGTACCTGGGGAGAGCTGCCATCTTTGCTGGAAACAAAGTTTATGTTGTAAATAATAATAATGTCCTGACAATGCTGATTGGCAGATGACATACAAGAATTGTCTCCATTCTGAGCTGTGATGTGAAAGGCAGGAGACAGGAATGAACACATGGTTTTGCAGTGAAATACTGCATGCTAACATGCCACAACTGTATAATGAATTTGCCCCTCAAATATTAGCAGCTGCTGTAATTAAAGGGAGAGACTTTGACTGTCACGGTTCTGTCAGAGGGAAAACACAGAAAACCCAATTGCAAGCGCAAAAGAGAGTTTATTGAAGTTTTACAGATAATGCAACACTGGAGAAGGAGGGTGAATGATGGTGAATGATGGAGTCCATCAGACAAGCTTCCCTAAAGGCGGGGCAACCCAGGCGCAGACAGAAGGAAAAACGGAAGATGGCGGGACCCCGGGAGGATGACGGCCAGGGCAGGAGACTGGCTGGGGGACTGCACGGGTGGTGCAGGGAACCGTCAAAGAGCAGGTAAGTCCAACGGTGGTGATGATGGCGACGACTGGACTCGGGACCGGAAGGAAATTCCAGTGGGCAGATGAGGGGGAAGACAAACGAGACACTGGAACACAGCAGACGGGACGGGACAAAAACCTGGAGCAGACTGGACAGGCTAAACACGGCTGTACTAAAATAGAAAAAATAAATAAATAACAAGACTACAGCAAAAACAAGAAAAAACTAGACTACAGTAACAAACAAGAAAAACTAGACTAGAGTTTAAATAACTTTTCCTTTAAACG
Organism: Botia kubotai; assembly: GCA_036877585.1. NCBI lineage: Eukaryota > Metazoa > Chordata > Actinopteri > Cypriniformes > Botiidae > Botia > Botia kubotai. The sequence continues at coordinate 10,103 of JAZGTI010010690.1, read as the reverse complement.
AAACAAACATAACAGTCAGGAAACTGGGTAAACCAAGACAATCTGACAACGATGGGAAAACACAAGAAAAAATATAAAGGGAGAGAATTAGCGAGTGAACAGGTGAGAGTGATGATACTGAATGACACACAGCTGGAACAAACGAGAGGGCGGGGCAGACGCGGACAGCGGAGCCCGTGGCGATCTGCCAAACCACCACGCGCTCCGACCCAGAACAAACAATACAAACCCGGGCTGATCAGACTGGAGTCCTGACATTGACATCTGCAGTGCATTCCTGTATTTGTTTACAAGCTTGAGTGTTTGAATCTGCACTGCTAACACAGAGTTTTCAGTGTTTGCTATGTTAATGAAGCTTGCTAAGTCAATCACCTTCTGCCCCTCTGAAATTACACAAGCCTCACCTCTGTCGGTGAGCCAAGCCAAGGAGAATTTCACTCATATCACTTGAGAATGGCATGTTTACACTCCGAGCTTTGAGGCATATAAAATCCATCCACTCAGCCCTAGAGGACTGGATTCTGTGTTAAGGAAGGTGTCATGTGACAGGCACCCAGGGACCCATGCTGTTGACACACTTAAGGCGGAGGGATTTGTAAATGAGGACCTATGCTATGACCCTACACTCCACAGCAGCCACTGATGCTTGCGTCAGCATTGTTTCCACAGTCAAGACAGAGGATGTTAGAAAGAAAATCAAGCGTACAGTTAAAGCACATAGACTGTGTTTATTGTCTTCACCTCTGACCTGACAGCTTGGTAAATAAAGACAGACAAGGAATTAATGACACTACAGATATGTAAGTCTGCCGTCCATCCAGGAAATGACCCTGTAGATCTCTCGCCCACTCTCTTTCTCTTTCTCTATCATTCTCTCTCTCTCTGTCTAAGGTTTTTGATTGTATGGAATGAACAGTGTTAGCGGGCAGCCTGTGTGGACATGTTGGCTTTGTTACAAACCCTAGTGAGCTGCCTTGGGGTCTAAATAGGCCACTAGCTAGTTTGGTACTAGTGTGGTACATGTTTAAAAAATACCTCATAATACCATGGAACTTTCTGTTGGTGGCAACAAACATTGTTACATTGATCTTTTACACTGAACATTTGGGGGACACCCAAAAACAGAACTGTGTTCAAAAATATCCCCCCAAAAAAAGTTTGTTAACCTTTGTTTAAATATTTTGTGAATAAGGCAAATTATGCAAGCTGTCCATGTTGGCATTGGCCTAATTTGGCCCAGTGATGAATTTTGACCAAACAGATGAATTTTCACCAAAATACTGGAATTTGGATCCACTGCCTTTAATAAGTGAAGATAATTCCACAAAAAAGTCTATTCACTTTGCTTTACAGACTATACATAACCATATAGATAGTTGCATTTTTATTTAAATTTATCATTGTTTTTCCTGCTGTCTTTATCAAAGCCGACCAACAACCCATTTTTGGATTACAATTTACCAGTTGACAAGCACTGCTCTGCACGAGTCTCTTGGCAGGTGTTTGGTCTCTATGGTACAGGTCCCTGTTGTGCTTTGTCCTTGTGGTATTTGATTTGATGTTTTGGGGGTTGTGGCACATTCCCAGGGCCCCTGGGACTCTGCCTTATCAGGGGCCACTCCTCACACCTGAGCTCTGAGAATCCTCGAGCAACTCAGAAGATTAAGAACTCCAGTCTGATTAATTCACTCTGTCTCCCTACAAGTAAACTTATACTTACCTGATACCTCTCTGTTCGGCCCATCCAGTCACGATTAACTTTTCACGTCTTGATATAAAAAAAGTCCTGCGTCTATGCTTGAATCACACCCCCAAGGGTTGCTCAGGGCATTGGAGAGGATGTATTGAGCGTTTATGATGAAGATAAGGCTAAAGTACTACAGTGTAGGTGGTTAATGCTAATTCAACAGGCACCGTGGGTATGTGCATGATTAGCTGCTGGTGATGGTCTCCCAAGTGGTCTTTTGTATTTAATTTGTGTGATGTTCTTGCCGTCACTTAACCTTGGCCCCCAGGAGCCCAGCAGGCAGGGACTAGAACGAGGACAAGAGGCTCTCATTGGCAGTGCTCAACAAAGGGAAACCAAAGCTGGCCTTATTAACATGAGGAGTGTTGTATTTTGAGAGAGATAAAAAGAGAGTGTCGGGTTAGTTTTACCTGAGGGTCACGGTGCACTTTCATCTTTGTGAATAAAATGCTTGATTGTGCTGCATGTATGCTATGAAGAAAGCGAGAAAGAGGTTTTGGCTGTTTTCACACTTTGTTTAGTTGCATTGCTGTCAGACTTGGCGCAATGTAACCTTGTTACATAAATTTCATTCTGATGTATTGCATGAAATGCAGAAAATGCAACCTGCTTTCAGCAGAAGCAAAAGCAAAGAAAAATGTATTATACTGTATTAGGCAAATTATATTTTCAGAAATCAGCCCTTATTGCTTTCATGCTGATTTTGAACCATACTGGAATCCACAAAGAACCTCAAACCACCATTTTCAAATGGACTTCTCTGTGGCTCTGTGGTGCTCTGGCACTGAACAGACTTGGGTTCATAAAAGCTCTGGTAAACATTGTATGCTCCTGTTTTTGTGTGAATGATCTCTGTAGGCTCTATAAATTATTTAACCTCTATTGACCATTTTCTTATGTTTTCTCTTTAAATGAGATATTGAATTCCAGTAGAGGCCTGTGCTAATCTCAAATTTCTGATGTGTGTGTGTGTAGTCTCTAAATAGCCAACATGCTAAACTCATTAAGATGACCCACTCCAATTTGATGATCTCAGTGAGGAACTATTATGTTTTCTTTCAGGTGAAGATCTTGTACCCATTGCCAGACCAGACGACTGCTCTGTCCACTCTTCCATTAGGCAGTAATGGGATTTCCTACAGAAATGGGCAGGGTTCTTACCATTCGTGAGTGTCTGTAATTGCCAGGGTTTCTGGGAGCCATTTGAGGAATTCTCATTGTATACAGTATTTCTTCAGCCTTTAAAATGATTTTTAACCATGCGCCTTAACACAAGACTAGTGTTGTCACACAAACTGTCTGTGGTAGAAATGGCCAAAAAGTTCTAGAAGGTAAATGCTGCTTTATTCCAGTGATTTGTTTGAGCATGTTTAGCTGAAAAGATCAGATCTGGGGACTAAACGAGATTTACTGGGTGTCTGTTCTTGGGTTGTTCAACAGCATGTTGGTTAAACGTAGTTAATCAGGCTAATTGTTTACAGTGGTGTATGCAGGAGGTTAAACACAGCAGATGTTACGCTGTACTGATGTAAATGTAAAGCCTGTAGCTATTACCTGCCACAACCAATGCTTTATTCATCTGCAAATGGCTGTTTCTGTGTATAGTGATGGTTTGTTTTCTTGTATGTGAGCAGCTGAAGGTTCATCATTGACTTGAAGTAGGATGTTGGGATTCTTCTGGATGACCAGAAATAAACTACTGACAGGTTGGAATGACAATGTTACAAACAAAAATGTTAATGTTACAAACACAAATGGTATCACAGTGCTGGAGCATTTTTTGAATAGTAAGCTACTACAGATGTAAAGTAATTAATAGCTGCAGTGTAATATTTGGTAATATTAGTGCAGGTGTGTGTGGATTTGTTTCTAAGTGTCCAGAAATAACTTTTTTATCTGTCAGGGGTGGCATAAATATTTTGTAAATATGTAAGACTTTAAAATGTTATTTTACATTGTAAATGTTTTTATTACAAACATTTGTATGCCCTTGAATATTGTTTGCAAACAGCACCGTCATTGTGTCATTTAGAGAATATGTGAGATGAGTAAAATACTGTTTACAGCTTTTTTTACTCACCACTCAGGTGGGGGGTTATTTTTTATAATCTGTGTACTGTAGTGCTTGTATTGTGTAGAATAGTTCAAGAAATAGATAAATCTCTTTTAATCTTGTTCTAAATGAACTGTAACCATATATTGACTTACCTTCTGGATGGAGATAAGATTGCAAGATTGTTTTGTGAGATACAAGTTCTGTCCTCCACCTCTATTATCTCTTTTATCGCTCCAGTATATCTCTTTCTCCCAATATATTGTTAGTTTATCATGACAAGTGTAACAATAAGACCCTGTAATCATACAACTTAGTTTTTAAGACGCCAGTGTCCCCTGCCTTAGTGGCCTTTTTTATTTATTATGCAGTTCTTTTCAAGTCAGTAACTATCCCTTCAGAACCACAACCTTGATTTTTTTTACCTTAGCACACATTTTGACCTCATAATGTGAAAGGAAATTAGTTTTGAAGTCATTTGAACTTCTTAAAGTCCAAAGGTTCCAGGTTAAAATAACCTTTAAATGTTCACCAGGTCATAATCACATCTGGCCCTTGGGGATCTGAACATTGATCTTAATATTGCCATGGAAACCAATGAAGTAGGTGACAATTCCCAATGGGGTTCATTCCGAAACCATACAGTGTACAGTCAATTAACTACATTAGAATGTTTAGCTAGAATAAAGATCCCCTAAAGCTTTTATAAACGTATGCTTTTCATGAGTTACAGTGAAACCTCCTGGACCTTTCAACATAAGTGCCAGGAGCCACTATAACCTCTACATAAACAGTGCTTCAGATAAATTTATGTGGTTGCTAGGTAGCAGGAAGTGTACAAGGTACATGATATACATATAATATGAGAAACTATATTACAGCGTACAAGGAGAGATATATTATCAAACATATGCATTATACCTTTAACTTGGTGTATTTTTTTCAACCATGTTTCAACCTTAAATTTTTCAACCATGGAGCCTGGGCCAATTAGGGGGCCTTAAACTTCCAAGGGGGTGTCAAGATAATTACAATTGATTAAATCAAGATTGTGTGTGTGTGGGGGGGGAGGGGTAATCACAAAGTTACAATTCTTGAAAAAACTCTAGTTTTTAATGCATTGGGAAATGTTAATGTCATGTGAAATAGCCTCAGTGTTGTCTAACCCTGACTCACAGCTCTGAAAGTGAGCTCTGAAACAGAACAATGCCTCACAGTTTTTTGACAGCAGTTTGTGCTAATATGTGCCTCCACCATCCAAAATCACATCCATCTTGTTGAAGCAAAGATCTTTAGTAGCAGACTCAAAGACAACCACCACACTGTGCTGTGTCTCCACTAGACTAATGCCTGTCAGAGGACGTTTCCAGTGTCTTTACATCACCACCCACATCTACTATTAGTGACTATTTCCTACATCAATCTGTTGCCAGCTTTCTTGTTGGCTCATGGCATGGACTTACTTGCTTGGTCTGCATGGTGTTAAGTTTTTTTTGTTTGTTTTGTGTCAGAAAGGAACCCATACAAAAAGGATTTTAACATCTGCCTAAGCTGGTTTGCTGATCTGAGCTGATTTAAGCAAGTCTCCTAGCCTGGCCAAGTTAGTCATAGCGGTTTGTCTGGCTGGTCAGTAAATCTTATGCCCTTTACAGCTGACAAGTGCCCTAGCCCTGTTAAAACCAGCAGACCAAACCAGTCTGTGGCTGGTAGACCAGCAAAGACCAGCAAACTAGCCTGGGTTATTTTCTTCAGCAGTGTTCTTGGATAAAACACACACAGGTGGTTGCTGTGGAAACAGTGATCTTACATATATTAAGAAGCTGTTAGCTTGTATGCTTCCCATGTGTGACGCACAGAGCTCAGTCAAAGAGATGTGATGTGTCTATTCAAGATAAGACATATTACTCACTGAATGTGCAGAATGTGAATTGTCTTTGACCCTCTTTCTCTGCGGGCAGAGCAACAGCAGATAAACAGTAAATATCCCCTACCTGAAAGACTTCACAACAGCTGTGTCAGCCAAGATGTAATGCCACACATCACTCTGGGCTGGACAATAGCCAGGACATGACCTGCCCTCTAAACCGCTAGGGACTCCCAGAAGGTAAAAAGTGATTTGGTTAAAAAATGAGCCCAGTTAAGTTTTTTATAATTTTTTTATTCAACATTTTTTATCATCAGTCTCAGAGTTACAGCGTTTGACCTTGTTTCTGAGGATTGTCATGTATTTGAAGGACAGCAAATATTGACATAGCTAAAACAATAATAGTAGATTTTTTAATATTACTACACTCTCTCTCTTACTCTCACACAGTATTCAATTTATACTGCAACCTCTCAATCCAGCAAAACAAGGCACAGTAGATTTCAGCAGTGCAGGCTTTGAATATCATGCAGATTTGGTTTTAGTAATAAGCTGAACAAAATGGCTGTTGAGAACTTCTTATTGATTTTCACCTCTAGCACGATATGAATTACATTAGTTGATGTTTACACAGAAAATTCATATTTAACACAAAAGTAATTTTAGATATATTGACTGTTGATACGGAGGAGGTCGCCGCTCCGCCTCCCCCTCGCTGCCAGAGGGAGCCGTCACTCGAGTATTAGACTTCCAATGAACTACAATTACCATGTTATCATGGTAATGAACTACAATTACCATGGGTTAAGGCCGTGCATTGATTACTGGGGCCTTAATGAAGTTACGATTAAATTTTGTTATCCGTTGCCATTGATTCCGTTAGAACAACTTAGAAAAGTGACATTTTTTACTAAACTCGATTTGAGAGGCGCTTAGAATTTGGTGAGAATCCGTGAGGGAGATGAGTGGAAAACCATTTTTTCCACAGCTTGTGGCCATTATGAGTACCTAGTAATGCCTTTGGGGTTGGCCAATAGCCCATCTGTCTTTCAATCCATCAACATTTTTCGTGACATGTTACACAGATGGGCTGTCATCTATATTGATGACATTTTGATTACTCGGAATCTCTCAAGGATCACCTTAAACATGTTCATTGTCTGAGAAAATTCTAGTCGCCCCCATCCAATGGGACATACATACCAAGATCGTTAGTACAAACTAAGCCTCTAAGAAAGCGTTTACTCACTCAGGAATGAAAACCCAAGCTCAGGTCACCCTGGTATCTCAGCCACCATCCATCTTCTAAAGAACCGATACTGGTGGCCGAACCTCTCTAGCGACACTATCAAGTTTATTCAGAACTGTTCAGTATGCCAGGTTTCAAAGACTCACAAGCAACTGCCCGTCGAACTCCTTCAACCACTACCCACACCCCATCGTCCCTGGTCGCACATTGCCATAGACTTTATTACAGACTTGCCTAATTTACTGGGCAATACCACCATTCTCACTATTATTGACCACTTTTCCAATTTTGTTTTTGTTGTCTGGTCCCCCTCCCAAAACTGCCTACTCCTCTAGAGATTAAATTCTATGTGATGACATAGTGTATGACCGGGGTCCCCAATTTACCCATCGTGGTCAACGGTGAGGAGGCCTACCGAGTGAACCAGTTACTTGACTCCAGACACCGGGGTGATAGACTCCAATACCTCATGGATTGGGAGGGGTACGGTACGGAGGAACACTCTTGGGTGAATTCAGGTGATAACCTGGACCCGACCCTAACTGAGGAGTTCCACAGAGCCCATCCGGAGAGATCGGCCGTTAGACCTCAAAGAAGACAGAGGGGCGCTCTGTTACGGAGGAGGTTGTTGCTCCACCTCCCCCTCACCGCCAGAGGGAGCCGTCACCCAAGTATTAGTCTTCCAATGATCTACAATTACCATGTTCCCCGTAACTGGGACTGATTACTTCCTGTTTGCCGCACCTGTTCCCAATCAGCCTCACAATTTAAGCCTTTTTGTGGTCCACCCCTTACAAAAATTAAACATGGTTTTATTAAAGTTAAAGTGTAATAACCATTGCTTTTTGGTGCATTGATTACCATTTGTATAAATTTTACTACAAATACCATGGATAAGTATGATTGCTGTAGTAAAACCATGGTTATTTTGAGTAAACGTCACTCAAGTGATGTTTCCGCGTGAGAATGTGTAGTTAAAATAAAAGTCCCTGAATCTCAGACAGAACCATATGTTGACACATTTGATTCAGTTGCCCTCTGCACTGGCTGCTCACCCGTAATCATCAGGTGACCTTTCTGTCAGCATTCTGTAGCACAGTCACTTAAACTGTCAAATCGAATAAAACGACCTGATACTCTTTGCTGGGTGGCTGCTCCTAACCTGTATATTACAGAGCTGGGTGAGTATTGACTCAAACTAAGTAATGCCCAAACTTTTTCCATTTTCTCTCACCCATCTTGCTGCTCTCTGATGTGTAAATTCAGTGCAGCGGCCAGTGATCCTCCAACTGAAGGCAGCTGTTCTTTGTATTTTCTCTCTGACTCAGATAATGCGTTTCATACATGGGCGGCCTCTGTAATTGTTGCAGGTTGTGGCAGTCTGTATTTTTCTTTTTTCACTTTTTCATACCCTAATATTACAGCTCTTCCTTTTCTACCGGCACAGGTCATTCTCTATTTTCTATGTTGTTTGGTTTTTAAAAGCATGTAAATGCCACCTCTTCTGTGCTGCAGACCACTCTGACAAGACATGCCTGATGAAGGCATTGTGTTGTGAGAGCCTAATGCCTTTTGGAGATCCAGGGTGGGGGAGGATGGGTGACGTGCAGAAAAGATTTTGTCACCTGTGCAAAGCTCCATTACAGAATGTCCCTTAAAGGCCATAACTCTGATAACTCTCAGCAGTCCAGGAAGAAGCGTCACCATACTTGGTTAATGTGGCTGCTCAGAGAGACTGTTGGATTTTTTCTGGAAATCTTTCAGTGTGTCTTCATATTTTTCCAGGGAAAAAAAAAATCTATGACTTTTGGCCAGCCATCTTCTCAGAATGAACGTTATTGTTCTATGAAGAAATTAATGAATGTGCATGAAAAATCAGGACATGTTTTAGGAACTTTCTGAAATGAACTGTTGCCTAGCAGCATTAAAAGCATGACAGTCCAGCAAAATGTTTTTGTAGTTTTTGTATAGTAGTTTCTTACACAAATCGTATGGCAACTCTCCATTCTTTAATAAATGAAACAATCAGCAGCTACTTTATTAGGGTCACTGTTTCAATTGCTCCTTAACACAGATCTCATCCAATTACCCAATCATGTGGCAGCAACTCAATGCATTCAGATATGTAGACGTGGTCAAAAGGATCTGCTAAGCATCTGCTTCAATGTAAACATAAGAATGGAGAAAAAAGATGATTTAGGTTGTTTTTAAATGTGGCATGGTTGTTGATTTGAATATTTTCAGGAACACATTTCATGGCTTTTTGAGAATTTTTCCAGAACTTTTTTGAATCTATGCAATGGAGAATTAAGGCACCTTTGAAGACAAAAGAGAGTCCAACCTGGTACTATCAAAGTGTGCCTAATGAAGTGTCTGGTGAGTGTACAGAAGAGCATACATCCATGTTTTGCAGGCACTGATTGTATTTTATATATAATGTATTTATATATAATTTATATATATATATATATATATATATATTTGTTTTTTAATATATAATTAAGCAAAACTGTAAAAAACTCATTATAGTAAAAAAATGGTTATTTAGCCTTTCCAGTATGTTGAGAAAACACAGAATCTGAAGATGCTGTTAGTTTTATAAAAAGGCAAATTTGCAATTCTGATGTTTTATTTAGATCCGAAATGCAGAGATGTCCTTAAGTCTTTAATCTGAGTCAAATCTAAAGTTCATTTCATGCCCTATTTACAAAGTATTTGTAAGGGAACCGTAGGTGATGACATGACGGCTGTGTAAGATCCAATTGCAGGAAGTTTATTAAAGCTCAGCAACCAAATCCAAATCACAAGGTAGTATCGTAGTCGTAAAGACAGGCGGAGTACAAACACACAAGTAGACAGGGAGGAAGTTGCTCCATTTGTCCTGTTCTCTACTGCAATAGGTCCTGAGGTAACGACCGATTTCTTGATTCAGCCTCTCCACCTGACCATTCGATTCTGGATGATAGCCCGAGGTTAGGCTGACGTTGATATCCAGCTGCTTGCAAAATGACTGCCATACTTTAGAGGTGAATTGAGGACCACGGTCAGAGACAATGTCCTCAGGGATTCCGTAGACTCTAAATACGTGTTGGAATAGTTCAAGAGCGGTTTCCATGGCTGTGGGTAGACCCTTCAGTGGGATCAATCTGCAAGATTTAGAGAAGCGGTCTACAATGACTAGGATGGTGGT
>JAZGTI010010689.1:0-17414 GCA_036877585.1 Botia kubotai | reverse complement strand
GCATATGCACACCAGCAGGGCATTCCTGATGAGACCTGCAATAATTACCAAGCTCGCAATCAAAGTAAGATGATTTTGCTACTAAACTGTATGACTGTCATACAGACATAAATCATACCTCAGATCACAAGGAGAGGTGTGCTATCACTTTGCCAAGAGATCAGACTTACGATTTTAGCCTGGTGGATGATAAACCCACCTTAACAACCACCTAGCAACCACCCTAGCATCATGGCGTAAGAACTTTTGCATGGACAAACACAACTGGTGAAATGTTCAAAAAGGTCAAATACATGAAAGTACATTTGCATGTTTTTAGATATGATAAAGTTATATATCTGTATTGATTTCTGTTTCAGAATGTAACTCGTTTAATAAGTGTGGAACATGTTCGTTCTTCGGTTCCTGCAACATTATCAATAACTACACAGTGTGGAGAGTTGGAGATTATGGCTCAGTCACAGGACGAGAGCGAATGAAGGCGGAGATCTACAAAAATGGGCCAATCAGGCATGTTTTACACCTAAAGTTATATGAGGCCTGTTGTGCTTTTGAATTAGTCATTGTAGAGTTTTTAATATTTCTATTGAAAATGTGACATGAAATATAATTACAGTGTAAATGTGAATTGAAAGGCAATTTTTTCTTTATTATGTGGTGATCGAAACATTTCACGTATGTTATGTTTTGCCAGTTGCCTAAATGACAGCTTTACACCCTCTAGTTGTTCTCTCAGCCAATGAGGTGCATCCTGATATGATTATGAAACAGTTCTGAAGTTCTCATGTGTGCCGGACACTTAATGATTAAGAAAACTCAAAGTCAAATTGACAATTCTTGTATAGTAACAGAGTGTCTCTCTGTCTGTTCTGCAGCTGTGCGATAATGGCCACTAAAGGTCTGGAGGCGTATGATGGAGGGATTTATGCTGAGTATCACATTCTGTCCGTTCCGAACCACATCATCTCAGTGGCCGGCTGGGGTGTCACAGAGGACGGAACGGAGTTTTGGGTGGTCAGAAACTCCTGGGGCGAGTTTTGGGTTAGTAACATAACACGGTGGCTTTGTGTCTTTACACAACAATGAGAATTTCTAAATGAGAGTTTTTACATAAATGTTGTTTCTACCATACAAACATTGCGTACACATTTTTCATGTTCCTTTCAGAGCTATAATGTACAATAATAAGTTATCGCTGGAATTTACAGACTTACAATTCAAATACAGAGGATAACAATTCTAAATATTCAAAATATTAAATTCAAATGGTCAGTTTAGTGTACGATATATGCATATGTGCATTTTATTTTATAACAGTGTTTATTTAATAACGTAATGGGATTTTTTCACAACAATGCTGGAAGACAGTGGAACCCCCTTACAGGGCCCAGAACCACGTCCTCGGTTCTCCCCTTCTTGCCGGCCCAACTAACTGCTTTACTCTTTACAGAATAGATTTACAACTATTCAAAATCAATATGAGACATTAGCAATATTGTTTTACGTCATTACATTCCTCATATGAAAAATCCTCAAATTAAACATGTAAAACAAGGCGTTTGTTCTCTCTCTCTAGGGTGAGTCGGGCTGGGCCAGAATTGTCACCAGTGCATACAAAGGTGGGAAAGGCAACTGGTACAACCTCGCCATCGAGCACCACTGTGCATATGGAGACCCAATAGTGCCATGAAGAAGCTGAAGATTGAGGCGGTTCCTCTTACAGAATTACAATGAATCAATCCTACATGACTTCTTCAGCACCTTACCAACCATGAGCAGATGAGCTGTGTGCTGGAGCGAGATATTACAGAGACTGTATGATTGTGTTCTTTATAATTGTGATGAAATATCCTCTGGTTGGGTTTTAAATCATTGGTGAGGTATCCAAGATGGGAGATTTGTCATAGATTCTTCACATGAACTCAGTATGTCATGAAGAGATTTCATGATGCAGTGGACTGCCGGGTTTTATCGCAAACCTCCATGTTAATTGTGCCAAAATCCTTTAGCCCCAGTAATAGTTAACTCTGAACTTGAAACATTATAATCTTAATTTAATTTGAGGTTGGTTTCCTTTAAATTGATCAGGAACTGAAACAAAATAAAACCTATTTTTATTACCGAATAGTCTTGAGTTCCTTTATGCAAAATATATTTTCTTATGTGCATTCTGTTTCTTAAATTCTTATTTGAACAAAAATGTTCTGATGGTATTAAATCACATTGGCAGATGAATTGTATGGAGTTATTGCATAACGCCAAACAATTTATAACGAGATATTTGTATAGGTAACAGCTCTGTTTATTTACGTTTAAACATGGGCTCTGTTAAACATAAATAAACATTTAGTTCACAACATTTCTAAGGAGAAACAGCTTCACGACACGTATGTTTTTGTGCATGTATGGGGCACAGTTTGATGTTTTCTGGCTTTCTATCTCCTCTGGGCTTAGCAACAGCACCACCAGGCTCTGCATTGGTCAGCACAGTGCAGAGAGCCTCGCGGTTCGTTACAGGTCCTGTCAGTCAACCAGAAAACGAACCGAGACGTGGTTACCGACTACAGGAGAAAACAGGGGCACTGATGTGGATAATTGGCCGCCCGTGAGGATGCTGAGCGTGGACGCAGCCCTTCCTCACCATGGCAGAAACCTGGATGCCACCGGATCGCTTTGATTACGATGCGTCGTTCCGCATTTGCTTTTATTCTATTTTAATTGCATGAATTTGGAATGAGGGAACGTTGCCAAACCTATTTGATCTGCTCTGCAGAGTCCCATTAAATGACATTTCTGGGCTAAACGCAACAGATCAGAAATATCGTATCCGACCTTACATTGTTTAGAGGTATTAAAAACATCAAATTTTGCTGCATCGTAAGATTTTGCACGGTTCCAAATCGTATTCGTCTCGTTCATCGTTCCAGGTAAGGATGCGGTTTTAAATTCCTAATTATATTCTAAATAATAACGTGATTATGGTGTTTTTAATGACTGTTACATCCAGGTTTGATGCGGTGTGTTGCGCAGACCCGCATCTCTGCTACATGCGTTGCGCAGCAACCAATCAATCAATGCCATTGATGTGTTTTTGCTGTTACAATGTTTCTCATTAGAAAACCATGGTAACCTGCTCAGTGGAATGCATGGGACAAAACATCATGTAAAGGTTAACAAAGCAGCAAACGCTTTTAAACCGTTCATGGTGCGTTTTGCACCATAATTTGTTAAAAACCGCATGATTGTTATATATAAAACTCCCACCGATGCAATCTATGCTTTAAAGACAGCCCGTGTGGTTTACGGCAAAGCTTCAATAAGACTGTACATAGTGTTCACGTTGTAGGTTACTAAAGCAGAGTACTGTACAGCAGTCTGCCTACACACTCTAATTCTGCAATGCAGAGCAAGTGATGACACACCAAAATACGCGCCCACCCGGCAAATGTGGGGCAAAGCACGCATGCATCCGTCTGCTCTGTGTTTCATGTGGGAACAGATTATGAAACACAGATTTTGATTTCAAATCGACTCTCTCGCCATGCATAAGACCAAGGCCAAGGCTACACAATATGCTAAACACCTCAATGTCATGTCATGTCACATTGTCAATGTCACATTGGTACAAATGGAGACGGAATACAGAAAATTGGTTTTGTAATTTTAAGCACTATTCTTTTTAACCTCCTTTAGAACTACATTAAGAAAATCATTTTGACTTGTTTTAAGTCATTTACATTAAGACACACAGACAGACATTCAGACAGTTGTGATTTCCTTCTGTCTTTTGTTTCTCGATACACGTGCATCTACCCAGTTTGTATCTTGATGGAACTTAAATCGTTTCTGTGTGGAGTGGCAGTTAACGTTGCCTGACGCAGGAGAATCATTCAGCTAATTGACATTGATGTTTTCCTCCCTCCTCTGCACTCGCTCTCTGTTGCCTTCAGCGTGTCCTACTGGATACTGAACTTTCCATTCTTCCACTTTTTCTTCTGGTGGTCTAATGGGATATTTCACCCTAAAAGTCACTTTCTGACATCATCATCTCACCCTCGTGACTCTCACCACAAAGTTTCCTCTCCTGTGTTTCAAATGTATTATTATTGAGTAAATATTCAGCAAAACAAGCGTTTATTTCACTTCTGCAAATTTGCTTAAGCCTACATCTTATTTGCTCAGACCGAATTGTATTACGCATTATGCATGTACATGCACATCAGCATTATATCGGCCGCTGGCCACCTCGCTTTTTAAGTATTGTTTTGGACATTAAAAAAAACTTGTATCAGTTGATGCAGTTTTCTGTTGACCGCTCTATGTTAAAAGATAGAGGCCCGGCTGCATTGCATAAGAGCCAGAGATGTAGTGTAAGAGAATCAGAGCTGCATTGATTTTTGAGTAGGTGCTGAAGCTGACACATCACCAGCAGGCCAAGAGCTTTCTAGCAAAAACACGTGCAGAAATGTTCTTAAATCATGATGATAAGCATTAGATGAACAAGTCTTTAATATACAGTAAAGCCTTAAAAGGGTTTCGATTTCTATTTTCGCTTTATATCCAAATTTCACTTGGATATTTTGTTATGTAATGATAAGCGTTGCTAAAGTGTCCAACAGCGATTGTGGATTAATGGTCAGAGAGTTAGACTTGTAACCTGAAGGATACTGGTTTGATTTCCAGTGCCGGAAGGAAACTGGGATGCCCTTAAGCAAGGCACCTTACCCCCAGTTGCACCCTGGGTGCTGTGGCGACTGATCGACTGTGTGTTCACAGTTTGCAGTGTGTGTTCACAGCTCACTACTCCTAAAGTCTGCGCACCGACTGTACGACTTAAATGCACAGGACAAACTCACATCACTTCATTCATCAGCATGTTAAAGCACAGTGGCTTCTGACAGTCTGTTTACTGTTGGCTGTCTATGCTATTAGCATCTGTTACTATCATATCTCACAATATGAAAGAAGACAATACATTGCGGCCATTTTTATAGCCAGAAATGACTGATGTCTATCAACACAAGCCATTCCAACATGTTTGCCAGCAGCTTATTAATAATACACAGCTGCTAAAAACCTTCTTTCGTTCATTCTGAATAATGTATGTCACCTTAGATGAATCTGGGTGAAAAAGAGCAGGTGGAATTCCAAACAGGAGGAAACGACAAAGACGCTGAGAGAAAGAGAGAGAGAGAGAGAGAGAGAGAGATGGAGTTAATACTGACTAATTGTGTTTCTGTTTACTGGTCTCTCACCTCAGACCCGCTGTGTCTGTTCTGTTGCTTATCAGAAACGTGTCATTTCCAGTTTTCCAACCGGAACACGAGAGCTGCTGTATGGCAGGATTTTCCATGGAATGAAAGACAAGGAATTATTTCAGATTTAAGCTATATTATGCAGTATACTGTATATATACTGGATACATTATATATAGTCTATATTTAAACTAATTGACACAGAAATCTTCATCTTATAGACCTCTGTACTGTGAATACACTGACTGAAGTTTGGCAGATTAACATGCACTGCTAACAAACAATAGCAGCCACATAGATCTGTTCATTTGTCCGGCAGGTATCAGTGTAGTCTTGTGCTATAGGCAGATGCGCAAGGGCAGCACGCTGGAAGAGCCCGGGCTATTTTTAGATCTGTATAGGTCACGATGTAAATGACTGCATCAGTGCCAAGCCCCGTTGGTTGCCATAATAATATGCCTTTGCCTATCAGTGTGTGTGTGCATTTTAATATTTTTCATAAATACTTACTGTCATAGTATCTCACACTCCCAAAGATATATGTATATGCTATAGAGCCTCCACTTGAAAGCCCAGGAGACCTCTGAGTAAGATGTTTCCACCAAATATTCTGTAGGAGAAATAAAAATAGACACGAAGGAGACAACAAACTATTGACGTATGGTAAGAAAACAGAGCTGTAAAATGATTATGAATAGCACACCTCTGGATGAGATGTTACAATTCATCTAAATACTTATTTTATGAGATTTTAAGCAGTTGTGGCCTAATGGTGAGAAAGTTGGACTTGTAACCCAAAGGTCACTGGTTCGATTCTCGATGCCAGCAGGAAAAACTTGAGGATTACCTCCAGTTCCTCCCTGGGCTCTGCGTGTGTGGTCACAGTGTGTGTGTGTTTTAATTGCACACTTTCGTATCTTGGCAAATCTGTCTATTTATTCTGAAACTTCAGAATAGACACTTGTAGGTTTACCGGGGTCTGGATTGTGTTTTTTAGGAGACATAATCAAGAGTTGCTCTCTGTTTAACCTCAATGCTGCCTCAACAACAGAATTGTAATATTTAAGACCTTATTTGTGATCGCTCTTCCCTACATGTCTTTAAAATTAAGAAATAACAGTGTCTTTGTGTGTGTGAACACTCTCGGACTCTCTGGATCTTTCTCTCTCTGCAGTGTGTGCGTGTGTTTTTTGTGGTATCTTTGTGAATGCGCTGACAGCAGCTGCCGCCCGCAGTAACTGCGATGCAGCGCTTCTTTTGTGCCGTACAGTGAGGCTGCACTTCACGCAATATCCACCATAACAACATAACAGCATTAGTCCAGCTGCATCTGCAGTGATGCTAGTTTAACTCGATCCAAACGGGTGAAATTCATTTAGTGTAGAACATCATGGGTGGGTTCCTCCTCCTCATCCTGGACCAAGTGTTGAACTTCAGTGGAGATTGCCTATTGTGATGCACTGACATGTCATCTGCAAACATCTCTTTGTTTCAAACAGAAAACATTGTGCTATATTCATGAAGATTTTAAAGGCTTATAGTTCAGAAACAAATGTTGTCTTTAACGCCCTGTAATTTACATTGCTTTAGTTCTTTCACTGTTTACACTTTTCAGAGAAATAAACCCATGTATATCTTTTTATGGTTCTCTGTTCTGGTTCTCTGGATTTTTATGGTTCTCTGTTCATATAAGTTGTTAGAAAGTATTGTAATATAAAAACAGTAATAACACACACAAGATTTAACTGTATGTCTTCAGGTAAACCAGCACCATGCTGACCAGCATCACTGAAAGCTTCTTGTGCTGTCTGATGGGAAAGACAGCCAGCGTTGTGCTACCGGTGGAGTCCTCTGACGGCAAGCCTTCAGACGGGTTCGAGTTTGTGGAGGTGAAGCCGGGCCGAGTGCTCCGCGTGCGTCACATCCTTCCGGAGCGAGCGACTACGACGGAAGAGCGAGCAGAACCGGAATGCAGCGTCCACTGCAAGCGCAAGATCACAGTGTACCGCAACGGACAGCTGGTGATCGAGAACCTGGGTGATGTTCTCCACTCCGAGATCCTACAGTGCCAGAACGGAGACGTGGAGCAATGTAGCACAGTCGAGGTGGAGTTGTCTGACTACACCACCGCACCCTCGTCCCCAGATCCCAAACCTGCTCCACCTCTTCCCACCTCAGACCAACAGAAGCCCGCGCCTCCACCCAGACGCCGCAGACGGAGACCCAAGCGCACCGTGCTGATCGATACGGAGCGCTGCATCAGCAGCTGTAAGGGGACGCACTCGGACGTGGCGCTGTTCTTCATCCACGGCGTGGGTGGATCGCTGGACATCTGGGGCAGTCAGCTGGACTTCTTCTCGCGGCTGGGCTACGAGGTCATCGCTCCTGATCTGGCAGGTCATGGTGCTAGTACGGCCCCACAGATCGCAGCGGCCTACACCTTCTACGCCCTGGCGGAGGACCTGCGCGCCATATTTAAGAGATATGCAAGGAAACGGAACATCCTCATTGGTCACTCCTATGGGTGAGCGAGCCAATGACATGTATTTTAATGACATTTTCACATGATATACTGTACTAGCAGTCAAAGATTTGTTAATAGATTTACAAATTTAAAGGTAGGGTGGGCAATTTGAGAGAGGCTAATAATAACAAACTAAGACACCACTGTTCCGGCAAAGCCTTTTTTAAAGCCACACTGATGACGGACTGATGACAGTGCGAAGAGATATGCAAATTTATAGTTTAAGCTATGTAAATAAATACATAATTTTAACGGTCCTGCGGCTTCCACAAAAGATATACAATTTACTTATATATATATATATATATATATATATATATAGACCACTTTACTCATAAACAGCATAACAAAAAATGTTTCTGAAAAATTCACGTGTCCACATTTTATGACTATTACAATATAATGTGTATGAATGTGTTTTGTTATCGCTCAAGGGTCACGTGATTATTATTATTAAAAATTCTTCTCTTCTCGTGAAGGGTGTCGTTCTGTACATTTCTGGCTCATGAGTACCCAGAGCAGGTGCACAAGGTTGTGATGATCAATGGAGGCGGTCCGACAGCTCTGGAGCCCAGCCTGTGTTCCATCTTCCAGCTGCCCTCATGTGTTCTCCACTGTCTCTCTCCGTGTCTGGCCTGGAGCTTCCTCAAGTAAGACAGCACCTGTCACAAGCCACATTTTCATATTATTAAACGTAGAAATTTGTGGCATACACACGGAAGATAAAACTGTTTATTTGAGGGACTTTTGCTCATCTGGAGGATGATTGACTGGGGCCAGTAAACAACCACATAGCAACCAACCAAAACACCTTAGCAACCACATACAGTAGAGACAAACAAATACAGACGTTTAAGTGTTGTCAAATGATTGTTAAAATAGCTCTTAATGTAATATATACAGCCTGTAAATTCCTCTGCATTAATAAGGCGATTGTATCAAATTAAAATATCAATCCAGATTTTATTCAATATGTGAAAGGAAACTTAATGGTGTTTTTTCCTCAACACTTTTTAAAAACGTTTCTGGATTCCACAGCAAATCTCTCTCACATTTGCCCATCATGTCTGAATAATCTGTCTTTTGTTTCCTCCACTCAGAGCCGGTTTCGCCAGGCAGGGTGCTAAAGAGAAGCAGCTGCTCAAAGAGGGAAACGCGTTTAATGTTTCTCCGTTCGTGTTGCGAGCGATGATGAGCGGTCAGTACTGGCCGGAGGGGGATGAGGTTTATCACGCTGAGCTCACCGTCCCCATACTGCTGGTCCACGGCATGTACGACAAGTTTGTGCCGATCGAGGAAGACCAGAGAATGGCAGAGGTGGGTTAGCGCACACCCGCTGTACTCCCGATGTGTCTGTCCACACTGAATCTGTAACAAAGCCCTGTTTGTTTATGCACGTTAGCATTAGCATGTAGCTTAATTCATTACAATCAAAATCATTGTTACTTTTAGGAACAGTAGACCAAAAAATTCCACTCAAATCTGTATGACTATTATTATGATTATTATTATTAATAATAATATTTAGATGAATTGTTCCTTTAAGTTTTAGATTCACACAAATAAAAACTGTTACCTTCAAACTTGAAAAAAAACAACTGAACAGTCCCAAACGTCTCTAAAGTGCAAAGAATTCTGGGTAATGTTACCCCAAACAGCACAGATGCCTGCTTTGAGACCAGAACAGAAACAGTACCATCTGGGCAACACGTGGGCAGGTGACTCACTGTCTGAATTTAGGGATGCACTGATTTCAATTTACTCTGTAGTGTGAATGGAAGGTGAATTGGGACGCAGCCTTCCACGTTCATCTGTCTGTTTGAATGAAGTGAAACACTAGGATGTTGTCTCATGTTGAACCCCACAGCTCTCTTACGACTCTCCTCTGGCACACAAGAGTTTCTCTGTGCTGTAATGGGCTGGTCATAGAGGAGCATTACGCATGTGTACATGCAGATGTGCTGTGAATGAACAACTGGCGTCTCTTTGTACTGCTTTAACTCTGCGTCTCGTAAACAGAGGCATGCGCAGACTTTATTAGACACATTTCTCTTACATTTCATATTTCTGATTATTCAGGGTTAAAAGAACAGTTTGCAAACATGAAAATGCAGGTTCCAAACCTTTTCATTCGTTCATTTCATTCTTTCGTGTCTTGCAAATATTCCAGGCTGCTTTTTGTCTCTGTTGAATAGAAGTTATCGTGGGACATCGCGCTGCAAAGAGGATTAAAGAAACAGCATAAAAGATTTGAGCATTATGGTGCAATGTCTCACATTTATAACGAGTGTGTTCTATAAACGATGTATTTCAAGAGATGTTCATCTTTAAATCTTATGCTGTTTCCCACATATAATTATCATTGCGCTGATTGATTGTCTGTATTGCTTTTCTCCAGATTCTCTTGTTTGCGTTTCTGAAAGTAATCGAGGAGGGCAGCCACATGGTGATGATGGAATGCCCGGAGACAGTCAACACGCTCCTGCATGAGTTTTTCCTCTGGGAACCTGACATTTCCAAAAAGGACATGGCTGCCATGGTAACAGCTGACCACATTAACAACGCTCCAATGCCCGCCCAGACACACGGTGTCGCCAATGGCGACAGCGCCGGGACTCCCAAGGTCAACAAGCCCCTTAACAAGTAACCGCAGATGATTGACATTTTTGGGGTAAACCAATCGGAGGCTGTTGATGACAGGCACTGCAAACTGCGAGACCGTCACCTTGGCTGAGAGCTGATTTTTGGTCAGAAGGTCCAAGCGGATGTCATGAAGAGGGTAAGAAAGATTCAAAGGATGAGACTTATTCTGAATAGGTGCGCAGGTGAAAATAAAGCAGCGGATTTCAAACCAATATGGTGATTTATGACATCGTAATGCCTTTGTATCTCTCTGCTACCTTTGGACAACATCTCTCCTTCTCTTGTGCTATTTAAACAAAAGGACAGGGTGTCGCCTAGAGGACGATATCACGTGTGCGGGAGTCCAGACGGGACTGAATTACGAGATGAGACGGCAGTCGCCAAGGTTGTTTTGAAGAACCAGTTTGATCTACTGCGATGGGGCGTGTTTAAAATCAACATGAAAGAGCATTCACAACCCACTTTACCTGCATAATCTGATGCATTTAAAATACACAGAACTAAATTGTATTCAGCAGGAAATGATTATATTGCATTTCATCCAAGAATGATGATGAAGAAGCAGCTGAGAAATAAGACGGTTTATTGATTAGACAAAAGCCAAGATTTTTGGGAGGCAAAGCATGCTGTTGTTATTATTATTAATACATATTATTATTGTTAACAATAAGACGTGGGGATGTGTATTCAGTAAACAGATTCGATTTCATGTTGATTTTAAAGAAAGTGTGTACAGAACCTGTGTTCACATCACTGATAAATGTTCTGAATAACACAATCATGCTAATACTAATATTAAGACCGACACATTTTCAATGTCTTCCCTCGTAAAACGAATCCATCATGTAAAGTTAAAAACCCTCTGCTAGAAACAGATGTATAAAATATTGAATTGTGTATCTTAAAACTCCTTGATCCGTACATGGTGGAACCAAAATAATGTACTGTAAACAAACACACGTTAGCTACACACGATCGTTTTACTTGAAACAAATTATATGAATTTAACAACAAAAGAACAGATGTTGCTTCCCATGACGGACATAAGTGGGACAAGCAAAACTATCGAATGGAAATCGCCCGTCGCAATGGGAAATTTCATGCCAGTAGGCGCACCATTTTGTCTCCTAGCAACCATGAAGTAAGGCATTAGAGCAGATTCGGAAAAAGAAAGCTATACTGAGGCGGATAATTCGATATGGTGCTGTGAGAAAACAGGATATAAGCTACGACATCAGAGTGCATCGCAACAGCTGTGGCACATATATAAATACTGTCACAATATCTAAGGAACTGTAAATGTTCAATAACAGATCTGCAGACTGTAACTGAATTTATTATAATGATATTATGAATATCTGACCGAGGTTGATCGCAATGCAATGTGAGGGCAACATAATTGTGTTCTACTGTTTCAATTAAGCTTCAGTAGGATAGACGGTCTGTCTATGCAAAGAATAACATTCGGCTTCTGGAAGTTTCACGACGGTTACCATGACAACAGGTAGTCAGAAGCAACAGGGATGAGGAACAGAAGGTCTGGTCCCTCTAACATCAGATCATTAGGAGATAATTACACACGTGTGGAACAGAAGCACCAGGAGATCTCTGCAGTCTCTCACATTTCGAACGGACTCGTATCAGAGCCCGTCGTTGAGAGACAAATGATGGAAAACAGGCTGTTGTTGATTTGTTAACATTGTGACATAATTTTAAAACGAAAAAATAAGCTAAAATCTCACATAATTGTTGACAACTGACCAAACATACGAACAGCGGATTATAAAAAGTGACAATTCGAACGGACCTGCTGTCTTCAGGTCATCTCACAATCATTGTGTTTATGTAATTGCCGCCGCAATGATATTTTTAGCCTGCCGCAATCCATAACTTTTATGATTAAAAATAAATAAATAAACGGTTATTGAGCAAGTACATAACAGAACAGTGTTCAAAACGGTCTCTTCAACCCGATTCGTATCTGTAATCTTATATTATTGTTTTTTAATTTAGGCTGTCAGGTCCGATTTCCAAGGAAATGTCAGTTTGGCTTCATTTGACTTCCATACAGTACATAAAGTAACCTGAAATTTTATGCTTCAAAGAGAGATGACGAAAAGTGACCAAGCCAGAAAAAAATTAATCATTTAGTCAATTTATGAGCTTACAGGCTTGTGCAGCAAAACTTTCCCAGCATTCTCTGGGGCAGCAATAAATAGACACATGTAAAGCATTAATTACAAACCTGAAATCTTCATTCATAATTCTGATTTCCAAACTCGGAAGCAGGAACTTCCTGGGAT
This sequence comes from Botia kubotai, assembly GCA_036877585.1. NCBI lineage: Eukaryota > Metazoa > Chordata > Actinopteri > Cypriniformes > Botiidae > Botia > Botia kubotai. The sequence goes on along the minus strand of JAZGTI010010689.1, from coordinate 4,689 downwards.
AACCTGAAGGCAGCAATTGACAAATCATTTTGGTGTAATTGTTAAATTGACATTGACAGAAATAAAACAGAAATTCAAGGTTTTCCTTTGGTGTGCAGAGAAGAAATTTAGATCATATTACCAGCTTGCGTTTTTTACACGTGCTGTGTGATTAATATTTTACATACAGAGGAATGAAGACATGATGGAATGGATTTCAGGAGATTTTAACAGTAAGCCAGAGTCCAAACTTCCAGTCTCAGCGTTTATCAGAGAGAACGTTGTAGCGTCTTTTTTGAATAACTATGTCTTTCCACACTGGCTACACCCCTTAACCTAAATGCTCTGGGGTCAAAACAAGTTAAGCTTTATGAATATGCTAATCTGTTGAGTGTCAAAGAAAAGATTTTTGATGGATCACTCAGTTTGTAAAAACAAATGGAAATATTTTTACCGTAGCACACTTAAAATACAATTAACGTCTATAGGCCAAACGGGTCTAAAAGCGAAACTCTTCATCTCTTGTTTTTGCTTATATTAATTCATCTAAGCAAAAACAATTATTGTAAATGCTCATTGCTTTTTACGAACTGAAGGACAAGTCGAACTCATTTCTGAGGTAAATGATGCCACAAAGGCTGTATATAAAGCTTAAGTTGTTTAACTCAGAATATTCCTATGATAATTTGTTTATTGCAACCACTCTTGTGAATTAGACCTTGAACATTTCTCCCTGTCAAAATCAGAACTGTGTTCCCTATCAGGGCCCTTATGAAAGAAATGAATCTAGTGGGGTAAATGACTGTTCTCTTGTTTGATTGGTGGACAGCCCTGTCCAATCAGGACACTTGGCTGGTGCCCACAATTTCAACTTTATTTTGTATCTTAATCTCTATATACAGGAAAATTAATACAGATGTCAAATGAACGAAGTTTAGAGTTAAAAATATTAAAAATCTGTGCATAACTCACAAATATAACCCAAAATTAATACCTCAAATTGTGCAGGTGTCTGTCGCCTTTTCCTCAGCAGCTGGGTTGGGCTTTTTGCCTGACAAATGGTGAAGCAGATATAAAACAAGCGATATTTAAGAGTGGGTTCTTTTGATTGACTTTAAATGTCCTAGCAACCGCAAAGCAACACTATGAAGCGCTAAGAACACATTAAGTAGCCGTTTAGCAATTTCCTGGCAAGAGGTCACAGCACCCCGAGTATCGGGCACAAACAACAACCAACAACAAAACCGTTTTATTCAGAAAACCCCAGTTCTGCATATTGAAATCTTGTTGAGCTTTGCCATAGCTGAGGATGGAATGTTTCAGTTGTGCAACACTCTAGACTTTTCTGGGGGGAAAATATGACATGTCAAATCCCTAGTTTCTAATTCACAGATGGTAGCAATAAAAACACAACCATTCATCCAACAGGGTAATCTGCAGCGATGCTAACGTCACTTAGCATTTGCTACGTACTGTTCTGCTAGCAGAAGTGCTGGCTGTTCTCGGAGTGCCTGGGAGTGCGTTTTATGGAGCGACGAACAACACTCGAATAAAATGAAATACTGGCCAATACTGTTACAAAAAAACTGCCAAAGGTCTCATTCATGGATTGAGGGTAATTGAGGGACTGTACAAAGTGCTACAGAAGACGGACGCTTGTGGGAGATCAGCTGAAGTGTTGTTGATGATGATGATGATGATGTTGTCCTCTTCCTCTGGTTGTGCGCACATGTTAGCGCTCCATTGTCGACATTGTGGTTCAGTTTGTGTCAAGTCTGTGTGTTGCATATATCTATGGGAAAGTAATTCTACCATGCACTGCGTGAAACTATGTGCATATAAAATATCACGGAGACTATATTATAAAGTAATGATGAAAATAAAAATAAATACATATATATATATTGTTCGTCTCGACATGTTTTTTTACTCGACGCGATAAATCTGTCTGAAGTAATAGTTCACCCCAAATTATCCCCATTATCTCACTCGTGTTGTTCTGAAACTGTTTGATATTCTTTCTTTTGTAGTTTAACAAGCCGACAGAGGGCAAGACTTGTACCGGGGAAAAAACCTTACGCTTGTAAAAAGGATAAATATAACAGCCGAGTACAGGAAAAAAAACGTACGTTTGCAAAAAAGATAAATATAATAGCTGAATAAATAATGACAGAAATTGTGTTTTTGGTTCAGATATTCTTTTATCATCTTACAGTATTTACGTCTATACTGTTGGACGGCTGTATTTCTCTAGTTGACCACTAGAGGGAAGAAAATGATACTAAAGTCACATTGTTCCTAAAGCCTTCCCTTGATAACAGCATCTGTTGAATGTAAACCGGTATTACTTTCAATATACTGTAGTCAAGTGGTAAAAGGACCGATTTCCCCAAAATCCTACAAATGTTCACCTACAATCTTTATTTCTGGGTGACTCACTAGCTGACTCATAAATAAAAGTGTTAAGTAACATTTCTGAGCAGTGATCAGAGCACCCTGAATCAACTAAACAGGCCAAATATTTATGCCTCACCACCTCACAGTCTCCCTCACCATGGAAACTGGTTCCCAGTGCGCTCATAACATCACGTGACTCACGGGTCACATGACAGACCCACCCCGCACGTATATTTTCACAAAACTTTTACTAAATAGTCAAACGTCTGTGTAGTCTGTCTGTCTGAGGCACTAATTATGTTCTGAACGTATGGAAAAAAAGGGGATTCGTCTTTATACAATACTGCAGTACGTTCAAAAGCGATGTGGTTGTTCGGTGGTTTAAATGACATGACATGAGATTCAGAACGAGACTCTGCTCTGTTAAAAATAATTCACAAACGTAAATACTAGCATGTTTTTTTCAGAGCTAAAACGCAGCTAAAGAGGAATCATTTTCTCCGCGCAGTCTTGGTTTGAATCACAGTAATTGGTTGCATGATTTGACGAGACATGTTTACAACATCTGGACATTTTGAAAATACGCGAACACCTAATTACAACATTTGGGTTTGGAATTCAGCGAGTTTGCAACATACAAACCTCCAGAACTCGGGAACCGGGGTAAGAACGGACAGCAAACTAAACATGTGCATGTGTGTGTGACGCGTGACCTTAAAATACTTTTAACAATCAGGTTAATTGAAGACTCAGAGTTGCTACCGAAACTAGTTTCGTGTTTTTTAAACATTCGAACAGATTCAATTTTGCCACAGATGGTTCCCACAGAGGTGTGGGTATATATATAAATATTACATATATATATGGATATATTATTGTTATGAACCACATGCAAAAGTTGCAGTTTAGACCTCCAAAAGCACATGACCGTCATTCTTACTCATGCTCTTAGTACTGTAGCTGAATGGCTCATGTCCAACAGTCTTGATTTATTCCGTTGGCTGGTGATAAAAAGACACTGTATTAACGGAACTAACTGTATTACATGTAGAAAAACGTATGACTTCCTAATAATAACACTCGAGTCTATTCAACATATTCTTTCACCCTCCCCAAAAAACAACAACACGCCCGACAGCTTTTCCCTTTATCTTCTTTTTAAAAGAGGTGGACCAATCTTCTGTTTTTGAGACATTAAGCTCCTCCGTCTGTGTTCTATCACTTTGCTAACTGTTAAGCCCAATATTTGGGTACATTAACAGGTCTACTTCCTCTATTAATAAAAGAGGCATTTAAGTGTTTAGTAACGTCTTTTTTTAACGTAACACAGAACTGAAAAGAAATGAAACGACGGTATTATTAACGGTACACGTCTCTGTATTATACTCAGGTTCTTGCACACCCGGTTTCCGTGTGGCACTCCCAAAAGTCTTGTTTCAGGCTATACTGCTGCTCTGAACACCCCAGTCTTACCTAGACGAGCAGGTTCGGCTCACACAAACACAAAGAGCCCAACGCCGGAGACAGATGACACAACAGATCATGACATATGTCAAACATCTCCGTTACAATAACAAAGCCGAAGATCTCGCGTTGCAACGGAAATGCCAAAGCCTGGACGCAGAGAGATTCCAAAAGTCTGATTGTGTACTATGGAACAAATAAACAAAGCACTTCAAATGTTGGCAAGCAAACCACATCTCTAATGTAAATACACGGTGTTCTAGGTCAGTGGCTCCCAAATTTTTCAGGCCAAGTACCACCTTTAATTAAATCAAAACATCCAAGTAAAACAAGGTTCCCTCTAATTTTGTCAGCATTTGGGCAAATTGGCATGTATGTATACAGTACCAATGAAAGTTAACCTAAAACACTGGTCCTGTTTTACTTTCATAATCAGAGGTATAAGTGTATAGGCAGGACTTCATCCTCGGATACAGTCGGCAATGCATCATGCATCGGGGCCATAGTTAAGCTTGCGGGAAAACAAATCACAGTTACCATAGTAACATATTCCTTCATATGAGGAGCACAGAGAGAGACGTCTCATATAAACTGCTGAACAGCGACAAATCCAGGAAATGTGAATTTGCATTCTAATTCAAATGTGTAAACAATAAAAATACTTTGTTATATTTTGGTCTTGGGTAATCGTTGTATGTTAGGTGGCATCTCTGCTCCTCATCGCTTGAGCTTACCTGCATGACCTGATAAAGCTTTAATGAGAGGTTTGTGAGCTACTTAAAGCCTCCAGCACAACGATTAACAGCTTTGTGTGGCCTGTTGTGCATGAAGACACAATAAAACACTTAA
>JAZGTI010010688.1:0-17416 GCA_036877585.1 Botia kubotai | reverse complement strand
CGACATACCCTTTTAACCTCACAATTAGAGTTTTTAAACAAAGTCCCACAGATCACAGCAAGATCTGACCTGCTGTTATATTTAAAAACTTAAAAAATGCATCTGTCATTTAGTTAAGTGCACTGGCTCTTCTATGCTGTTACATTAGCATGTGATTTGTTGGTTAATTAGAGGGCTTATGATAATGATAATGACCACATAGCCCATGATGCCACGTTTCCAGGTGTTTAGCTTCGGTGATTTGCCGCTGCATGCCTCCTCCCACATCTAGTGTCCACACAACACTGATTAAATAAAGACGAATGAGTTAGGATACACTGAAGCATTGTGTTGTCACATGACAAATGCCACCTTTTCTGATTGGTGTAAATTCATTTGTTACCCAAAAGGAGCATGTATGTCTTCCATTATCTAAATAACAATTCTGAAAAAGATTTAATATTAAGAATCTATAAAATCACATTTATATAAATGGATTTTTGGGGGTGCATGCAAGTGTGTGTGATTAATGTGTGTGCCTGCTGCTGAAACATGTGTGCATACATGCGTGTCTCTGCTCACATATGTGTGCTTTAACACTTCTGTGATCATGTCTATGGTTGTGTGATCCAGCAAAAGGCCAGCACATGGTCCATGGGCCTGCACTGGTAGTTCAATGGGACAGTGGGATGTGGGCCGAGGGTTGGGGCTGGGATGTGGACTGGCGCTCTCTGAGGTTCACCCAGGCAGAGCCAGGCTTCCTGCTCCTGCTTTGTCACACCATTTGGGCTCTTGTGTCTCGGGTTCCACTACTCTAGCCTCACTTGGCAACCTCACACACATAGGGACATCTGGTCTCTCTGTCCCACCTCCTGCCGAAAAGAATGAGTTCAGCCATGGCCCCACATTTATATGAAATTTTACAAAAGCAGTACCCTGAGCTGCAGTAACAACTGTAGCATATTGTCTTAAAATAATGTGTGGCATATACCAAATAAACATGTTTATAAACTTTATGCTTTACAATAGCTGATATACAACACTAACATAAGAAACAAGTGCTTTCCACTTGATATACCTGCCTTCTGCCGTCTCTGTACTCAGAGTACATAAAAAAACATGAAAAAAAACATTTGTGAATATACAGTATGTGTATGTAAACGAAATTAATATTTCCCTCCAAGCTCTTCTTTCACTTCACGATCCTTGTTTTTTATTATTATTGTTAATTATCCGTTCATTTATGTAAATTTAATCCTACATCTAACGCAGTCCTAAATCTTTATTACTAGTTTCGAATTCCGGCAATTAGTCTTATGATGTTTCGCAGGACACGAACAGGTAGCTGGATTATCAGTGTTCCTGGATAATCATGAGATTAGAGAGAAAAGTGCTTCCACCATCTCCGGGACGCAGCCGCTGACTTCCCTTCTTTTCTTTACGCAAAATGATGGGAGAGCACGCAATATTAAACCCATTTTGTTCGTGAGCAGTGGGCCAGAATAACGCGATGATTAGGGCCACGAATGGGACAGGTTTCTTTAGCTTGATTTCATGACAGTAATGTAGCCCAAGCATGGGAGAAGAAAGGCAGAGATGGGGACATCTGTTCGACAACGGATCACAGAGAATACAGGCCAAAAGAAACCTCAGTGGCCTATATTGCATCTTGGGAATGGGAGTAACAGGATATTTGCATTTGCATTAAGGTCGTATTTTCTGTGCTTTAGTATTTAAATTTTAAGATTTCAGCTCAACGTGATCATATACACATTTACAGCATTAATCATCTGATATACATTTTTATCAAGTGACATCTCATTTGCATATTTTTGCACAAAAGAGCATTGCGTTTTAACCTTCAATTTGTGATTTATGAAGTTAATAAATTGTTCATAGTGTTTTTAATCATCTTAAAAAAATTCACATCCCGAAATACTGGCTCGCGCTCACACCCTGTTGCTGCGCATCCACCTCATCCACTGAACATTACACAGCTTGCGCCAAGCGTCTCGAGCATCTCTCGCTGTCTTGTCACAGGACATGAACACATGTTTTGATTACACCACCGGTGGCCGAGCGGCTCCTCCGTTATTCGTAATTAAACTCAATTCCCAAAGTAACATTTATCTTCCAGGGTCTGCGCGTTCAGAGCGCGAGCGCCACTGCCTTCTGCTGCTCGAGAGGAGATGTGCGCGGGGTCAATCAATAAACCGAGGACAGAGACACGGTACGTGCATCACGCATCTGTTGCAATCAAACAATGCTGAAGTTTACGGGACATTTGTTTGCTTATGTGACATTTGTATTTTGGCATGCGTTACGATTGCACGTTCAGTTATGTATAGCCTACTGCTGTAAAGGTTAGCTTTACTTACTCGGTTAGTTACATAAGTGTTTAAAAAAATTGGTATATTTTTATTCTGTGTTGTATGCCATTGTACTTGTATTTCGTACGTATAAAAACGTGTAAATGTTGATAACGGGTATCTTTTTTATGAGATGATTCGCATTCCTCAGCCTTAGATTCCACGTTATCACAATCTCACCATCCACAAACCTTCTGCAAAAGAAACTTGTAAAAATTAAACTTAGTGAAAAACAAGTTCAATATAGGACTAATCGTTTTACAAATATTTTTATAATGAAAAGGTAAAGCAGACGTAGGCTATTTTATACACCTTTTTCCTGTGCAATTTGCAATTACCTTTACAACCTTTAAGAGGATTAATAATTACCGAAATTATATATTGTCGTAATATTGTGTTATTTACATTTTTCCTGTTTTAGTGTTTATTTGTAAAGTTCTTGTTTTTAGTAGTTTTAAGTTGTTCTTGTTGTTTGAATTAGAGGTAAGCACTGCAAAGGGAAACAACAGAAGTGTTGTGCAAATCGAAGAAACAGAGAAATGAATCTGATCACCCATCTATCACTTCCAGCAATAAAGGAGGCGACACGGCGGAGGCAGATGATTTGATGAATAATCTTCGGTCGTTTTAATTAACTTTTTGCTGTCCTATAATGACCAAGTTGGTCAACGGAGCCGGTCAATAAGAATGTTAATATCAAACAAATAAAACTTCTCATGATTAAAAACCTCCTGCTTTATTAAATTTGAAATTCAAATGAAATTTATGCCTCCAGTCCACGACGCATGTAAATAGAGTAGCCAGGGCTACATCATTATCCTGAAAGCATTTCTGCATTCATCGTCCTGCTATCAATAGCCTGTATTTTTGTTGGGAGTTAACAGAACAACAAAAAAACCATATTCCACCTTGTAAGGACGTGTACATGGATTATGTAAAATGATTTTTAAATAACTAGAATAAGTTAACACATTCTCTGAGTGCATCAGACAATTTCCTAATGCAAATTCATAGACGTAATAAAAAAATCAACGTTGCGTTTAGCGAGAGATGGTATGTTGTAATGTTATGATGTTGTGAGAATTGTCTCTTCAACTTAATGCTTACGTATACATGGACCCACAATAAACAATGTGTTATTTTAATGAATTCGTTTATTCGAAAAATAAACTAAATACATTTAGATTTGTTAACATATGAACATTTCATTTTGATTTTGACAAAATCAGGTGGAGTCAAATATTTATTGATCAATTGAAATTAGGGTTTTAATGCAACCTGTTACTTCGTCTGGTTATACTTTACAGCCCAACTTGAAATAGTTTAAGATAATTTATTATGACTTCAGTTTTGTTTAAATTAAAATACAAGTGCTATATACTATTGTCACAAGTAATATTAAACAAGAGATCAAAAACAACAATAACAATAATTATAATAATACAAAAAGTAACGGATCAGAAGGTGTAGTAACCTCATTAACCTCATTACAAAAGAATAGAAAACTTTTCCACAAAACTTCCAGTCCTTCCCATTTAACTTCAGTTTTATTATGAGGGGGTTGTGTTGGAAGGGGTGGAGATCTTGTCTGAAGTGCTCTATCGATGACCTCACGCTAGAATGTGGCCGCGTAAAGGTATGGCTCTTCCTGATTGGTCGCCCGTGTCACAGCGGCACTTCAAAGCTGTGAGAGGAGCTACAATTGTGCTGGAATGGGCGGACCGCATCATTGTATTGCACACCTCTAAAAAAACAGTGCTCTGATTCATAAATATAAAAAGATCCTCTGAGGAGGGCACTTTTGTGATGGCAACTTCACTTCTAGGGGTGAGTCTAAGGAGTTTCGTGCTGGTTTAATTAGTTTCCTTTATTGTCCTGCCGTGGGGATTAAAATTTCTTGGGTCAGCCAGGGAGTCACTTGATTATGTTTTAAGCGAGAGAAACGATCAGGAGTTTCATTTCTCAGCTTCGACATTGTATGTATGACTCTTTTCCGGTACACATATATTAGTATATATATATATATGCTGCGTTTTGTTTTTGTTTTACGTATGCGAGTGGTTATATTACCATAAAGATCTCTTTACCATCTCTCAGGTAGGTTTTATCCTGTTTGTGGTTGTCAAATCTTACATCTGTTGAAACCGAAAATTAAAAATCGTCTCGTGCTAACAGTTTGTATTGGTCTTTTAGACGATCGCGGGCTCCCAAATACACTATCTTACTTACCTTTAACTTCTTTTGTTCCAGGAGGAGCCGAGATTGGGGTCGACTCCTTTAGCCATGTTGGCTGCGACGTGTAACAAAATCGGGAGCCCGAGTCCTTCTCCTATTTCGGATAACTCATCTTCGTTTGCAAAGGGATTCCACCCGTGGAAACGAGCGGCAGCCAGCAGCTGTAGTTTAGGATCCAGTTTATCCTCGTTCACACGGAATGGTGGTGGTTTAACCGATTCCTTTGGCACGAACACTTCCACGGGATCCAGTGCCTTTTCTTTGACCTCTGGTACTTCGTCCAATTCCCACTTCGGAAACGACTACTCCGTTTTCCAGACTTCTGTTTCCAACAATTCCCAAGAGCCCAGCCATCAGCCTATGTTTATTTCCAAGGTGCACACGTCCGTGGACAGTTTGCAAAGCATTTACCCGAGAATGAGCGTGGCGCATCCGTACGAGTCGTGGTTCAAGTCTTCGCACCCTGGCATACCCACGGGAGATGTGGGCACCACGGGCGCCTCTGCATGGTGGGACGTGGGGGCCGGTTGGATTGACGTGCAAAACCCGAATGGATCCGCGCTCCAGACGTCCCTTCACTCCGGAGGGTTGCAGACTTCTTTACACTCTCCTCTGGGAGGATACAACTCAGACTACTCGAGTTTAAGTCACTCTGCCTTTAGTACCAGTGCGTCTCCGCATCTGCTGACCACCGGTCAGCATCTCATGGACGGATTCAAACCCGTGCTCTCCTCTTACCCAGACTCCAGTCCCTCTCCCCTGGGTGGGGCAGGTGGCTCGATGTTGACAGGGGGTCCGGCGGCCTCGTTGGCGGGATCTCCGCGTTCGTCAGCGCGGCGCTACTCAGGTAGAGCGACGTGTGACTGCCCGAACTGTCAGGAGGCGGAACGGCTTGGTCCAGCTGGGGCGAGCCTTCGACGAAAGGGGCTTCACAGCTGTCACATTCCCGGTTGCGGGAAAGTGTACGGTAAAACGTCGCATCTCAAGGCTCATTTGAGGTGGCACACTGGAGAAAGGCCGTTTGTGTGTAACTGGTTGTTCTGTGGAAAAAGATTCACACGCTCCGACGAGCTCCAGCGACATTTACGCACGCACACCGGCGAGAAGCGCTTCGCTTGTCCAGTGTGCAATAAGAGGTTCATGCGAAGCGATCACCTTAGTAAACATGTCAAAACGCACAGTGCCGGAGGGTCTTCAGGGTCTGGGTCTGGGGCGAGTGGAGGGAAACGAGGGAGTGATACCGACAGTGAGCACAGTGTGCCCGGTAGCCCCTCTTGCCACTCACCTGACCTGTTGCAACCACCCGAGTCTGTCCCGACAGCAGGCATGAACGGCCGTGCAAACTCTCTTGATTAATCCCATTCAAACTGCACCTTCACAAATCTCGAATGAGGAAGACTTGAATGGACTAGAAATCTATTTGTCGGTTCGCAAAACAGTTGTAGTTATTCCTTTGGTAACGCTTTATAATAATTATAAAGGCGTTAACAAACACTATAAAATAGTTAACAGATCAGCAGTTTATGCAGATTCATATATATATAACGATATGAATCAACGTTTTATGACTTTTCTTACTATTTAAATGTAGGTGAACTAATGATCTGTTACGTTTTATGGTGTAATAATGTTTGAGGTTATTAACGAAAGTCATTATAAAGTTTTACCTGGTGTTCTCTGAAAAATAACCGTGTGGCCATTTCAGTTAGATGTTGTTAAGTGGTTAAATTACGATTAAAATGTAATTTACGATGAAGTACGCCTGTTTTGGTCTACACAGATTGTATGTGACACGAATTTGGAATATTATAAGGGAAAATGTGGATTCTGATGGGTATTTGTCAAATAGTCTTATTTTACTTACTGTTGTTATGAAACAAAAATGTATTTTACCCATCAGTGAAGTGGCCTGTCATTGCTAACATTTATTTCTCAAAAACCAAACTGTGGCACTTTATTCATGAACACTACTAAAATTCAGTTTTGTAAAGATAAATTACCGTAGTGTTGAGCAGACTTCGTTTTGTCATTTACGAATTCATTCATTCTTTAATGTTGAAAAAATATATCGCACATTGGTCTTTGTCAAACCTACAGACTACAAATCCTAAGTTTGTATGAAATGTACTTATTTCCTGTTGCTGCAAAAGAATGTACATATTGAAAATAAAATAGACTAGAAGGTTATTCCATACTGATGTAAAAGCTGGGTAATGTATTTGTTCAGACACAAATTATGAATAGTATCTTTAGTTGCTTTTATTGACTCTAGTAAATATCCAAAACTGTACGGAAGTGCTTTTTGTGAAGAAAAACGTCGTATTTATCTAAGAGTTGGACTTTCTGGAGGTCTGTTATAGACGCACTTTGAAATGATTTGTAAGATTTAAATTCAGAATTCCGTGTTTAGTCACGTTTTCTAATTTATGTAAGCATGCACATGTAAGGTGAGCGTTTATTTCACGTCGTTTATTTGAGAAATTGGCTTTAATTTAAGCCACTCAATAAAGTCAACATGGATTCAGCCACAGTGAACAGTTTGGAGTTGAAATTATTGCAATGTCCAACTTCTATAAAAAGAAATGTGCTATAGTTATTAGTGCAGGGCCTCTTACGCTCTTATAAAATAAATGTAAGAAAATTAATGTAAAAAATATTTTTTAGCATTTGAACAATGTGTAATGTTCAAATACGTCACAGGACTGAAGCTGTGAAAACGAAATCCACGAAATTAATCAGTGCAACGCAAGAGAAAGCGTTTTACTAAATGTACTAAATGCTACTAATTATAGCAAATAGTGTTTAATTTGTTAAATTAATTCATTTGAAAAACAGGTTTCACCTCACGTAAAAATAAAAAGTTTGACGTAACATTCTTTAATTTTTAATTTTTAACTTTATGAATATGAACTTCTACTGCCCTGTTACGACGGTCCCCAAGATACGTTTGCATTACTGCACATTTTATATGACTTAGTCACAAAAACACAAAAATGTCAGTTTATCAATAAGACCCGGGGCACACAAACAAAATATTACATTTTTTTATTCTAAGTCTTTTCAAAAGCCACTAAAATGAGTGAAGTGTAAGTATGTTTTTTTAAGTAAGTTTTTTGAGAAACTGTATACCGAATGTATTGTAACATCTTAAAATTTGCACACAGGCAGTTAAAAAAGAAGAAAGGACATTCCTGAATATTTACAAAAAGTAGCAATAAATAATTACATGTGAAAAAAGTAAAAATTTGGCCAGTCCAAAAAAGTTTTCTGAATGCAGGATACGCATCGAAGAGTGTTGAAATTTACTTAGACTTTAGACTCAAACAGTCTAAATTGTACTTTAACACGTCGATGGCGTTCCAAGGAACAGTAGACATGAAATAATTGTATAAAAATCGAAAAAGCTTAAACTCCTTCGATAACATTCTGATATAATATAAAAAAAACATTAACAAAAATAATAATATTGCAGTTATCATTGTAAGACAAAGTTTTAACAGTAGAAAAAATCGGTTTGACGTATTGTCAGACGTTCACACCATGAGCGTACTGCGCCCCCATGCGGTGGTCATAAACGAAAAAGCTGGGCAACGCTATGAAAACGAATATTCACATTTTAATAGTTTGTCTTTTGTAATTCGTACAATTAGCATAAAAAGATAAAAACATTAGATAAATTTTAGAATATCTGTTAAACAGAGACACTGAGACAAAGGTTTACATTTATGTACAACACTGGTTTGAATAATTACAATACAAATACATAACTACGAATAAAAATACATCTATTGATATTGTTTAACATTGTTTGTGTAAGAAAAATGACCTTTTATTGAGGTGTAACAAAGTGACCAAAAAGTGTAACTTCCAAAGTGTAAGTAACCAGAAGCAGTTAAACAGCTTATTGCAAGCTCACGACAAAACTGCAAGATTTTAAAGACTGCCGTTAAAGTTACTATTGACCTTGTGGGAACAGACCTTAATTTCTGACAAACAAACTCTCTGATTTAGGCTTGTGTTTGTAAAAGTTAGTGTGCAGATACTTGGGCATTCACCAGTGCATAGTAGGCCTCTTGTTTAGCCATGAGTTCGGCATGTGTACCCTGCTCAGCAACCCTGCCGTTCTGAATGACCACAATGATGTCAGCATTCTGAATAGTGGACAAGCGGTGGGCAATAACGATACATGTGCGGCCAAGACGGGCATCATCGAGGGCCTTCTGAACGATCTGTAGCACAGGGAAGAAAGAAGTGAGTGAAGCTTAACTTATGCAGGTTTGTTTTCAAGCCACACAGAAACACTGTGTACTGTAAAATTCACAGCAATAGGGTTTACATAATGAATACTGTGTAGTAAGAATATAGTGACATTTTATTACACTTTAAAAATAGTTTTAAGCAGATGGTTGAATTTATATTTTATTTTAGTCTTTTTCTTCAAATCCTGTCTGAAGGTAAAACATAGGGAGTTTATAGAGTTTAAATTCAAGAACCAGAACTAATTTTAAAGGCATTCGTTAAAACTTTTATAACGTTATAACGTTTATATTACCTAAAGGGCCACCTGCTGGATGAAGTGAATATTGCCTTAACATGTCAAAAAGACACAAATTGGTGATCCTTGAGCAAAGCTGCTAATTTTATTACACCGAATGACGTTTATTTAAAAAGCAGTCTGTAACTAATTGTTTTATCCTTTACTGTTTTTTAAGCTGTGCATCATACATTAATTACAATAATAGTCAATACACATGTGTGCCACCCACAATACAATAACCAAAATTCTCTTACTATCCTCTTACTAACCTTCTCACTCTCTGTGTCGAGGGCTGATGTTGCCTCGTCCAGAAGCAGAACTTTGGGCCTGCGGACCAGCGCTCGAGCAATGGCTATCCTCTGTTTTTGTCCTCCAGACATCTGAGTGCCCTTATCTCCTACTCGAGTGTTGTATTTCTGAAGGGAATATGACAATAAACGTTGCATACACATACATTCATACAATACACAAGTGTATTGATAAAAAATAACATCACTCGTACATCTGGAAGGCTGACGACAAAGTTATGTATGTTGGCTTTCTTTGCTGCTTCCTCAATCTCCTCCTGGGTGACGACACGGCTGTTGTCCCCATACTGAATGTTCTCAGCGATGGTGCAGTCGAACAGGATGGGCTCCTGAGACACCAGACCCAACTGTGCACGTAGCCAGGCCAGATTCAGCCGTCTCGTGTCCGTGCCGTCTAATAACTGTGCAACAAAAACATCCCATAGCATGTGAGGCATTCATGAATCTCTTAAGCAGAGAGATGGTGGTTTAGGTATCTTGGCACACAAAATCTCCTGATGAACTCACCACTTGACCTTCAGCAGGGTCATAGAAACGTTCCAGAAGCTGAATGCTGGTGCTTTTTCCACAGCCACTGCCACCCACCAGAGCCATAGTCTGTCCCTGAGATACGGACACACTGAGCCCCTGCAGCACCTTCACGTTCTGACGGGTCGGATATGTGAACTGCACATCATGGAACTCTATATTCCCTGAGAAGTCTGACTGGGAAAAAATAAAATACATGTTAACCCAAATAATGATTTTAATTGTGACCACATTAAACACAAACGGGTCCTAATGTGAGGGTCATTTTCTATTTTGGGGATTAAAATACAACTATTTGTCTTATGAAAATGTTTTGATATTTTGTTATTATTAGAATGTCATTAAGTACATTTTTCATACCACAGATTCAAAAATCCACACTTACTGGTTTATCCCCCGATTCATCATAGATGTCAATGGCTGGTTTCTTGTCTAGCAGCTTTAGTATCCGTGCAGCTGCCGCTTTGGCTTTAGCGAAGTCGGGAGCGAATGACGTTGACTGACCAATGTTCATAGCAGCAAAGACGATAACAGAAAAGACCCTGTGTGCAGCAACCAAAGAATCACCCCAGTTTTTACAGAGCATTCAAACTAATAGAGCATTCAAACTAATAGAGCGTTCATACAGACTGTATACTTACAGGAAAACATTCTCATATTGTGTGTGACAGTGTGCAATGAGCCAGGCTCCAAAGCGGAAGATGGCAGCATTAACTAGGTAAGGAATCGCTTGGGCAAGGGCGAAGGTGATTCCATAGATGGGTGCTTTACACAAACTAGAGCTGAAAGATCACACATAGCTACTAGTTATAGATTATACTGAATCAGACTTGATGTTAGCTGAAAACATATATTAAGCTATTTAGTTATAAAAATGGGATTTTACCGATATGGCTTACTGAGGCTGTCAATAAACTTGCGGAAGAAGACATCTTCACGTGTCAATGCAACAACCGTTTTGAAGTTCTCCACAGTTTCTGTAGATATCTGAAAATAACAGTAAACTAAATCACTCATAAATTGTTTACATGATAAATTGCATCAAGCTGCTTTCCAACAACATAGGTATTTAAAATAGATATTTATTTAAGAATTAACAAAGGGCCTTGTACCTTGCCAGACATCTCCAGCGCGCTCTGATCTTTGGAGGCGTGTCCTGCCATGGCTCTCATCTGTATGAAGTTTGCCCCCGTGAGGAAGGGCACACAGGCCAGGATGAGCAATGTTAGCTGCCAGCTATGGATAAAAGCTATAATTATGGCAATGGCAAGAGCACAGATAGTGTTTGTAGCCAATCCTAATCTGGATCCTGCTGCCTAGAGATGAGGAACATACAGACGAAAGATGTTATGGTGATAATCCATCTATTGGAATATGAATGAATGAGGTAAGTAATACAGGTTAATAATGCATGCTTAAACACGTGTAAGATTGAGTAAAACCTAATTTTTCATATTTGTTGTGTTACCTGTACTTACTATAGTAATAGCAGTAAGTAATTCATAGTTACATGCAACTAAACCAAACCCAATAATATAATAATATTAATATTATGTGGTTGTCTTGATTAGTTCTCTTATGAGTATGACAGAAAAATAGGTTCACCCAGGCCTGCAACAGTGTCAAGAGATAGATGAAATGAACCCAAGCCAAAAACACAGGCTATATCCACAGTGAAAGCTTAATTACTGGTTCTGATGGCAAATCACTGTGTTCCACTCACCCCTTTAACCAGAGACGCATCTGTGGCTAATTTAGTGGTCAGGACTCCCACAGCATTGTTGTTGTCATCAAACCAAGCGATCTCCTGTTAAGAGAAGCAGGCTTGAGAATGAAGCACATAATTCAAGAGCCATTTGTTTGTGCCAGATTAGCTCTCTGCTGCTCTGGTTTTATACTGTAATGGAATGAATAACGCAGGACATGTGCCATACCTGTCGCATCATGGCGTTGAAAGCCTGACTTCTTAGCCTCATAGTTAGAAGCTCCCCAGATTTACCAAACATGTAGCCCTAAAGAAAAAACAGCAGATGGGAAATATCTAATCTCTCAACACATACTGTCCTAGACTATTACATTTTCTTAAGAAAGCCCTGAGGAAACACATAGGGGTTGGTTTGACCTTTCTTAAATAAAACACCTAACCCAGTTAACCAGTTAAAGACTTAACCCAGTTTCTTAACCGGGGGCCAAGTAAACATGGCAATCAGGTAAATTAATCAATAATAAATTATTGATTTATATATCAATATTATATTTATTATATTATAATAAATTAATCAAAGGTTATAGGTGGTTTCATTAATTTTGTTATATCATTTGGCCATCAGGGGGCGCTGGCCCTAAACACTGTGGGTACTCTCATTGTATGGTTCCAATGACCCATACCAAGTTTTGTAATGATACTCAATTGTGTTTGTAAGATATTGCATTTCACAACCAAATTCAAAATGGTCAACGCATTGGGCAAAGAAAAAGTAAAAACAAGAAAAAATAATTTTGTTTATAAAACTTATAAGTCAAAAGTTATGAGCATAAACATGAGTGAAACTTTGAACTGTTGGTGGCGCTAGAGGAAGACCTCAAATTTGGTATGGTTACATATCAGACTGTCCTGTGTCTGTGTGCAAAATTTCATACCATTCTATGGGCTGCCATAGACTCAAAAGCAGAAGAAGAAGAATACTAACGGATACCAAAGAGATCTTCTAATAATAACAAGTCACTGAAACATTCTCACCTGGAAGAAATAAGTGATAAATGCCACTGCTCCAACCAGCAAAAATAAAAGTGAGAACATCATGGTCTTCTGTCGCTTTATTTCTGGATCAACTTCTGCAAACACCTGCAAAAAATCAAGTTACCTTTATTTGTATAGTGATTTATACAATACAGTTTCAAAGTTTTAATTATGCAAACTTCAAATATGGGACAAATTCCAGTCCCGCTCAACTGACAGAACAAGTCCAGTCAAATTCAGTTCAATAACAGTGACAATTTAAAATTGAAACGAAGTCGAATTAGTTATAAAGCAGCTCTACAGGAAACTGGTGTTGTTTTAAACATTTGACTGAATTAAGTAAGTTAATCTTTTTAAAACTATCAGGTTAAAGGAGAGATGAGCAGGAAGCAAAATATACACAATAGAGATTTTTCTTCAGAGATGTCCAAACAAAGACAAAAGGACACTCACACCAATGATTTTGGCAAACAGGATGGCCACACAGGGATAAACAGCTCCACCCACAAAGCTGGCCAGTGTGCCCACCAGCAGATAAGGCCATTCCGGCTTGTTCAGAGCCAGAATCCTGGTGAAAGGGATTTCTTCAACTTTTTCCTTTTTCTATGAGAGATTTTTTTAATGAACAAATAGGATCCAACACCTTTATGTATAAATCACCAGTATAATCGTCTCACACTGGCATCTAAAACAGTTTTTTTGGGTGCATGTACCTTTTTGTCTTTTTTTTCCTTTTTGCCCTTCTTCGTTTTTGACTTCTTTCTTGAGGTCCTCCTAGAGGAATTCCTTGAGCCACTGCTTCGTCTTAAGCTTCCTCTGATAGTTCCGTTTTCCATACTAATCTCCACTGCTTCTTCAGGTGTCTCTGTGTCAGTAGATTCCTCCCCGGTCTCTCCCTCAGATCCCTCATTCGGGATATCATCTTCATTGGCATCAAGACTGTCATTGTGTCTCCCAGAGGTCTGTTCAAAGCAAATGAACACAATTATCTAAGCCGTATGCAAGTTCAAAAAACAGTTCTGTCACACTATCCCTCTGTCTTGTATGTTGATCTGCATGCAAAGAGACATAAATATACCTGTTGCATTACAAGAGAATAGTATACTCCTTTCTTGGCCATCAGTTCTCTGTGGGTGCCCTGTTCCACAACCTGACCATCGTTAAAGCCAGCGATTATATCTGCCGAGCGAATAGTCGACAGGCGGTGTGCAATCACAATGGTGGTGCGCCCGGCTCTCGCCTAAAAACAACACACAGGATTATTATCTGCTTTTTAATTTAGCAGTGCTGATAGCAGATGATTGTGTCATGGTTGGTGTGCATCACCTTGTCTAAAGCTGCCTGAACAACAGACTCGCTCTGTGTGTCTAGGGCTGATGTGGCTTCATCCAACAATAAGATTTTGGGGTTTTTGACGAGAGCTCGAGCTATAGCGATCCTCTGCTTCTGGCCCCCACTGAGCTGAGCCCCCCTTTCCCCAACCATAGTGTTCAGCTTCTGTCTCAGAGAATAACAACATTCATTACAGTTAAACCTAATTTTACAATCTGATTACAAATGTAAAAAGGGCGGGAAAGTTACTATAAAAGCCTTTAAAACACAACATAAAATGATTAGTTCTTACATCTGGAAGTCTGGAAATGAAATCGTAGGCATTGGCCTCCCTGATGGCTCGCTCAATATCTGCATCAGTGGCGTCTTCACGACCGTAGCGTATGTTTTCTGAAATAGTGGTTCCAAAAAGAACAGGCTCTTGACTCACAATGCCCATGTTCTCTCTCAGCCAGCGCACATTTAGAGAACGGATATCATGGCCGTCCAGAGTCACCTGTAACCACACACACACATTTCATAAACACACAAGGACAAATCAAGGCCTCAGTTCCTCCTCTGTAACTAAAATAAACTGCTCATGACTCATTATGTGTGACATTTCTAAGCAAAAAGTGAAATGTTATCACTGCTTAGCTTTACCTCTCCTGAATCAGGGTCATAGAAACGCTGTAGAAGCTGTATTGTTGTGCTTTTTCCACAGCCACTGGCTCCAACCAAAGCAATAGTCTTTCCATGAGGGACTTTTAGGCTCATACCCTGTAGAATCTGAAGAGAACACATTGAATCAGTACTACATGATAATTTCACACACCAGGGACCGTCAGAATGTCTGGACTATTACAGAGGGATGTACAGTAAGTTAAGTAGGTCTGTAAAATGTACATTTACATTTAAGCATTTGGCAGACGCTTTTATCCAAAGCGACTTACATTGCATTATACTATACATTGCTTCTGAGAATGTGCAATCCCTGGGATCGAACCCATGACCTTGGCGTTGTTAACACCATGCTCTAACCACTGCGCTACAGGAAAGCCTTTTAAAGCCATTTAATGTCTTTAAAAGTGTGTTTGCGTTACATTTCATAAGTTTGTGTGTACCCTGAGAATCAAACTTATGACCTTGTTGTGTTGACATGTTAAGGAAAATATGCATCTCTACCTTCACATCTTTTCTGGAGGGATAGCTGAAGTGGATGTTCTTGAATTCAATATCTCCTTTTACACTGTCTGGTTTATGGCCCTCTTTGGAACTGCTGTCAATGGGGCGGGGCTTAAACAGTAAGAAATTATCCATGAATGATCTTAAGATCATTAGTTTAAAACATTCTAAATGACTTCACAATGAACACAGGCCTAAAATTTTGTACCATGTCAATAGTTTTGTAGACCTCATAGGCAGCGCCTCGTGCCTTGGCGATGCTCTCCAGGTTTGGAGCTCCTTGACCCAAAGAAAATGCACCAATCATCACAGAGAAGAAAACCTGGTGAATGAACAAGTTGCGGTAAGGTACTGTAACTTCATTCAGAAATAGAAAAGAAAGGTTTTCAAAAACATTCACACACTCACAGTGAGGACTCGTCCAATGGAGTAATTCTGTGGTTCATCCACTGAGAGTTTTGTCCCATACCAAAATGCCAGCGCGTAAGTGCCAAATATAATGAACTGTGTAAGTCCCATGGACACATTTGTGGTGATAGCTTTCTTTACCCCAAAGTTCTTTGCTTCCACCAAGTTTTTTTCATACCTAGAATACAGAAATTTGTCACATGCAGATACTTAGTACACAAGCTGATTACAGTTTAGTTGCATTCTTAACGTTTAGATCTTATCACCCTGTTTTGAATGACAAAGTTCAACAGGTCAACTTTGCTGTGAATGTACGGCAATGAGTGAAATGTTTAGAATGTGCTCACTTCTCTACTGCTTTCTTCTGTCCATTAAACGCCATGACAGTCCTGATGGCCACCAAGATCTCTTCAGCTACTGCTCCCGCTTTGGCATATGCCGTCAGCTCCTTACTGGTCAGGCTGGCAAGAATCTGTGGGTGACAGAAAAACAACATTATAGATGGATTAACCATACAAATAAAATACAATCGGTCATGATGACTATATTGATTCTATTGGTCCTATTTTCTGCATATAAATGAACTTGAAAATAAGCACCTTTTTCATTTCGGCATAAGTTCAAGAGGAAAATGGTATTCAAACTAATCTAAATGTAGCAAAATAAAAACCTCACACCTACTTTAGACCAAACAGCTGCTGATCCTGCCAACAGGGGACTGACGGCAAGAATGACCAGCGTCAGCTTCCAGCCGTAGATAAAACCAATGATGATACCAGCAAGAAATGTGCAGAAGAACTGCACAAACACACAGATTTTGTCTCCAAGGCCATCATTGATTGTGTTTATGTCACTGATCGGGAAAAGAAAGAGGAAGTGTTAAAATTATAAGCATTGAGTATCTGACATGTTACCATAGAACTTACAGTAATGGTGAACATTACCAGGACAAAATGTGCATGAACGAAGAGTCTGAGATAAGCGGCTGCATTTCACTCACTCTGTAAGTCTAATATTCAGCTCTCCGATCGGATGCGTGTCAAACCACGACATCTGCTGGTGGAGGATGGCATGAAAGTACTTCTCACGGATTCTCTTTGTCTGCTTTGTGGCAGTCAGCAGGAAAAGCATGACCTGAAACGTTCCCAGGAGTAACACTGCAGCCCCGATCCCAACAAAGAAATATGCGTGTCTGTTAAAAAAAACAAACGTAGGTCAAGATTCGATTCAACATATATTAATGGTGGAGGATTTAGACTATAAAAATATTGAAGAATTTAGTGATTGACTTTTGATTGTGACATCGCTTGCTCACTTTGTCATTTTATCTTCAATGCCTATTTCAGGAGAACCAGCCAAACAGCCTGAAGAGTTCAATGTGAAGTTAAAGGTGGAGTTTCCTGTGAAGTTGCCTGCAAACATTTGAGAAACCGTTCCAGAAATCAAAGGTACCAGACCATCCAAAAGCACATCAAAACTATACATATATATTTATGAAATAATTCAAGTGAGAAACCAATTGAATACTTAGCCATGGATTGACACTATAATTATTTAATGTTTCTTTAGCATGCATAATTGTAGGTATAGCACTTTAAATTTACCTGTCAGATTAAACTGCTGCCCACTTTGCACAAAGCTGTCAGTCATTTGGCCAAACACCACACACATGAGAGGTAAAGCGACGCCATTGGCAGCTGCACACAGCAGACCAATCAGCATGAGCAGCACCTCTGGACAGGTGGCATACCGAAACTAAAGGTCATAAAAACGTGTCAAACGCTTAGCAGAACACAGTGACACATGACTGGCTCCC
>JAZGTI010010687.1:0-17417 GCA_036877585.1 Botia kubotai | reverse complement strand
AAGTGAAAAGAGATTAAAAATGTTAAACTCATCAATCGAAGTTGTTAACCTAAAATATTGACAATAAATTCTAAAATTTCAAAAGTTCCACTACTTGAATACAGTACTTTGCTAAACAGAAATTTTAAAAACACAGGCACTTACCAGTGAGTTTCAGCACCACAGTACAATGGACAGCTCCGGTCTCTATTTGCCTCCAGTGCAACTTAGAAATGCATGAATTACATGATAATTGAACAGAATAATTGGACATATGCCTGGATTGCTGATGAATGTGTATCCTCCACAAATGCCTTTTTGTCAAGCAGATGTTGGCATGGGGGTGTTGATGTGTGTGTGAGAATGGCCCGGCTTTTGAAGAGTCCTTGGGGACATCACCTTTAGTTCAGGGTGACTCATGAGCAGAGATGTTCAGCCCAGAGTGGAATATCAGTACACACTCAGTACCAGCGTACATAACACTGACACAAACAGACATACAGCTGCAGCTTTCATATGCTAATGCTGATATTTTAGCAGTGCCAGTCTTCCTGTCTGTCTCTGTGTATGTGTGTGTTAGAATGCCATTATGTCAGTTTTTGGAGGTGGTTTGTTGAATATCAAACAACATGAGTCATAAAAATGGAGAGAAAGATCCCTTTCTGTTTGTTGAGTGGTAAGGCAAGGAGCCATCTCTCTCACACACACACACACACACACACACACAGTGATAGACATTAAGACTTCAGATGTCTTTTAAATCGTCACAACTTGTTGCATCATAGCGTAGAAATGTGAGAGTGGGATGAGATTAGACAGGATATCAAGGTGATGTATTGCAGTGTATCTGTCTGGGTTTCTCAGCGAACCACAATATGCAAGGTATTGCAAAAGTATTACCACAGTGCCAAAGGTAATCATAGCCGGGCTGATATTCAGTACAGTGGCATGATTGCAAGCAGGATATTGCTTTTATACAATAGCTCAATAAACAATAAGCAGGCCCAGCTAACAGTTTCAAGTTGTAAAAACGTTTCCCTAATGCTTTTAATATGTGATATATAATGTTAAAAACATGTTTTACTAACGTTACTACAAGAACTTACCCTGTTAGCTGGGTATAAGCCTGAGGAACTCTGCAGTAAGCTTGACATGTATATTATCCGTTCCTTGTCTGATTGTTTATTAAATATTTTACCTCCTTTTCTCCTAGCTACCAATAGGACTAATACTCCCTGTTCCATTACTGTGAATTCATTTCACAGTAAATTCATTCAGCCACAAAAATGTGCAAAAGTGTAGGGTGTCATACACAATAAGTTAATATTAAGTAATTTATATTTTGCTCATCACAGTTTACAGTCTGTTTATCACCGTTAACCAAAATAGTTTCGGCTAAGTTGTTGCTTGTTGCTAAAAACAGACGAGTGGATTTGATATAGTGAAGTGTCCTGGTGCTAAACCGTGTGTTAAACTGAATGTCAGCACTCGATTAGCAATCAGAGGACTAACTGTTGTATAAATATAAACATTGTTATTTTCTCCTTGACTTATACTGTTAATGCCTTCACTTACTGGGGTCTATAAAAGTGTGTGTGTTTTACTGCCATTTATTTGGCTGTATGTGTGTGTTGTATCGAGCTTTATATATGTGTGTGTGTGTGTGTTGTAACCGGGTTTATATGCCTTGTAAGTTTTATTATAGTGGAGTTTATCTTGACATGCATATGGTGACTGTCAGCAAAACAGTGGAACATTGCTAATGAAAGAAGATTAGGAAAGAGAGGAAATGATAGTGATAAAAAAATAAGTGAATCAGTGACCTCTGTGAAAATGTACTAGCTGAATCTGCTTTAATGTATTAATGACCAGTTATCAGACAAGTGCACATTCATCATTTAAATAATCACATTAATTTATCACACCCCCACCCCACACAATTGACAGACAAGTCAGTTTTTTAAATGTTTTACACTATTTGTAAACTTATTAAACCTTGGTTTAAACTATATGCAAACACACACACTCTAATCACAGACCAGATATCTGTAACATTAATGAAACAGTCAAATCTGGTGTTTGTGTGGTATGTTTGTGACTGTGTGTTTATGTGCATGCATCAGGGCTGCTGTTTATCTTGACAAGCATATGGTTATGTAGAGCCATCTAAGCGTCACGTCGTCACTTCATGCCTTTATGAAAGCACTCGTCTGTACCAGCCGCACACAAAACAGCAATAGACAAAACACACAGAAGTGCATTTAATGACTTTCGAAAAACAATTAAACCATTTTAGAGGACCATTTTTTAAACCATTTTATTATATCGGTGTTTATGTTTAAAAACTGAATTTTTTCTTGCATACAGTACAAGCACGCACACATTTATTTCATTTTATTCCTCAGTCTTTCACTCTGTGTGTGTGTAAGAGGAGAAGGAAAAGACAGATGGTAAAATAGGATATGCTTGGGTTTGTTAAATTGTTCATGCCAACACTGATTATTCTAGGCTAGAATTGCTAACGCTAACGAAGGTAAATTGCTAAACAATCTGTCTTGAAGCTCCTCTCTTTAAATAACAAGGTATTGAAAGAATGTCTGTGAATGTTGTTACACATGTAGGAGTGTTACTGCAGTATAGCATAATGCTAGCATATTGCTTGTCTCTGTTTAACTCAAGTTCCTGTGTATGAATAATTACAGCCTAAGTGGACCCAATAATTATCTTCTCAGAGAAGTCACACATTGTACAGTAAACGGCAAGACACTACATTCAAAACAACCTTAAATTAACCAAATAATTAAAATTATTTACAGCAGCTTAAAGAAACACTTATAAAAACACATTTGCTGTTTCCTATGTGTCTTTTAAAATGTTTTGTTAGTGCTGAAACCAGACCCCAAGGTATTGAAAGCTTTCACACTAAATGCTTAAAAGGCAGTCGTTATAAAGCCTACGATTCTTTCTGCATCCTATACAGTCTCATTAATGAATACTAAAACAGAGATTTGCGTTATTGTATGTATAAACAGTGATTCTGCTTATCACTGGAAACCATTCTTCTGCAATTATTTGCTTTAGTATTTAAACATCTGCCCCTGTGAAAGAAATAGCAGATGTATTTCCTTTTTTAGTAAATACTAAAATACTCATTTTACAACATGCTTAATATTTAAGTATGTAATAAGCATTTAGTATGTAAAATAAGGTATTGCACTTTTGATGGTGATTTGCAAGTGAACCTTTATTTTCTATTATAAATTCAGTGTGTAACTGAGCTCTGACAGATTGTGCGGACACCTCATTGTTTGTGTTTCTCTTTTAAAAACCAGTACAGAAGCTCTTCATACTATCTCTCTCTCACACACTCGCAAACACCTGTCTGATCTGTGAATTGCAATTTGATTTGTGAAATTTCACCATCAGCACCACTGTCACAACCAGGCATGTTGACGCCAAACAATGCAACAGTACTGTATTAACATTAAACATTGTCAGGTTGTCACCATTTGTACAGAATTCTGTTCATTTCACACTTACACTAACACACGTTCTGCTGCTATAGAGGATACAGGAGTTGGTTGTTTAATGTGTAAGAATACAGCAATCTGACATATTTAGGAGTGTTTTTACAACAGGAGCAGTTGAATGATTAAGCATGTGAGGAGATTCCAAAGAGCACTCTCTCACTCTCTCTCTTTTGCTCTCTCATACTCTCAAATAAACAAATGAGACAATTGTTGACATACAGTAAAAGTATAACTGTAAAATTAACATGCATAGCAAAGATGTGATGATTTGGCCATGAAAGAACTTGATAAAGTATATATTGAAATTTCTGGCTTTTACTTCGATATCATGGAAAATCTGAGTTTGTGACAAAGTTGAGATCATTTCTGAAACTAGACGTGAGACTTTTCATGAGAAAGACCCAAACAGATGAAATTACTCCAAATTGAATCTTGTGTATAGAATAAGATCTTATTTGTAATATTGTTCTATTCCTTTGAGTCTGCGTTTAGTTTTTCGTCATGTGTCTAAATATTATGTGTGTACATAGTACGTGTGTATGTAAATAGTTTAAACGTGTAGGTCATCAAATGAACCCATACAAACACAGAGAACACAAAAATAGCTTTGCTCCCGTTTCCCTGTGAAACATAAAGACAGAAGGTTGCTGTAGAGAGAATGCAGCATATGTTTGTAGTTAGACATAAGGAGCACTAAACTCTGAAACACTGAGTGTGTTTGACACACAGAGATGTTGGGGTTGTGGAAAGGGTCATTGACCTTAATGAGTGTTGACAGACGAGATACATCAAGCTGACACATACACCACTAACAACACCATCCATGACTGTCTCCCGGGGCAAAACTGTCTGATACAGTGATTAACTGTGATGTTTTTTTTCTTCTTTGCTTTTTAAATGCTGCTATTTTCTTTGTCTTTTATCATCTTTGTTTTAATGCTTCTGTGTCTCTTCCCTCTCTCTCTTGCCCCAGACACAGCTGTTAACCCAGTATGGTACACCCTGTTAGCCTTTGGTCGAGTTGTGTCTGCTTAGGTGCGCTACTGTGCTACTGTGAAAGGGTTCTAGTACAAGGAAACATATCAACATTACATTACCACAAACATGAGCATATACACATATCTGTGTGTATTATAGGAGATGGCTCTCACATAAAGCACCTACAGTAAAAACAGACATCCATTTTGGTCTGAGACACACACATGGGGCAGTCCTAAGATTTATAAGCCCTAAACAATGGCTGACAGACACTTCATACTTTCTTGGAGGATTTTCCTCTAAGGACACCACCCAGATTCTACTACATTCAGTGGCTACAATGACAGACCAGCCCATAAACCTATTCTGAATCAACAGACAGGTTATTTTCAGTGCTGATCTGAGACCTTCTGCCCACATTTAATACCTTTACAGGAGGAGCATGCTCAACTGATCCAAGATCAGACCAAAGGGAAGCACGCCCTTCCAAAGCCTCAGGGGATGAGAAAGAGAGTAAGAGGAGACTTGGTAAGATGTCTCTGAAAAGCTTCACTTTGAAGTGTAATGGAGAGCATTAGTTACTTTCAGGTGTAATAAACGTGAGCCAAATGTATCGACAACAGCAAATGTCTTCTGAAAGGCTTTTAAGAATGTCTGCCAAACGTCTCTCTCTCTCTCTCTCTCTCTCTCTCTCTCTCACTTCTTCTGTTTCTAAACATTTCCTTGCCACTAGTGCCAACTTGTCCACCATCCACACTGCAAGCATTATAAATCGTTTAAGAAGCTTAACACGTATGTATTATCCTCTTTAGCGTTTTGCATTTCAGCTATGAACTCTGTTCGGCTGTGGGGGAGGTACTTAGACCAAACGAGCTAACAGCGCTCAATCTTCGTCTACTGATTGCCGCTTCTATTTGCCAAAGCTTCGTTGTATACAAAATGAGATCCAGATATGACATTTATTCGATTCAACAGTAACACTTTAAAAATAAAGCATGAGAAGAGGACATCAGAGATTGTTTTTGAATATTGATACAGCAGCCTCGGTACCCTAGATGGTGGACGTGTGGCTTCCGATTGAATCGATATAACAGTTAAACGCCTGTTTATAAAACGGCGGAATAGCTGTCATTGACGCCGCTAAGCGGCGCTGATTCTCCACGCATTGGGTTGCTCTGACATCCCTGGAGAGCACGGAGGGATCGAGTCAGAACAGCAGAGCGCTCCAGACCTTTGCCTTCAGCACCGGCGGAACCTGCGCGCAGCGCGCAACATTTCCTCCGCTGGCGTCCTTCCCCAGATCTGAACAGACAAACACCGTAAAAGAAGCCAAACTAGATAAGATGTGGGGTGGTGGCTTAGTTGGAAAGCTTTGTATGAATTTATACCAGAAGCGAAAGCGTTGATGTGAAGTTTTACGCCGCTCTCCGTTGAGTTTAGATGAAGATCTGAGGCACCGCGAGAGAAGAAACTTTGCGTCTCCGCGTAACTGGACACGCTGCGGGGACATCGGACGCTTTTCCGATCAGAGGACTGAACTTGCGTTTTTGCCTTTTCTGCATTTGCGGGTTTCCGACTCTCTATGACAGAGCGCAGATAGGGGGATCCTTTGGTGCGGATTGTTGAAGCCTCTCCGGTTCGTGGAAGGAATAACTCGTATAATGGAAGGGCAATGAGACCCCTCTCTGCTGGGCAATAATTCAGACCACCGCACCAACAGGTATCATCACTATTTAAATGATTTATGGCGTATGTGTTACATATTCTTAATGCAATTCTCCACAGCATAGCATATTCTCAGATTAGGATTAGATGGTTTTTAATATTTAAATGTGTCAAAATTATTAATAACTTGAAAGGGTACAATTAATGGACGTTGCCAGTTCTTGTGATTAATGGTATTTGCGTCACTGAACCACGTATTCTGTTCAGTATTCGGGTCACTGAAACTTTAATATATGCGTAAACCTGAAAAACAGTATTTTATCCAGTGGGCTTTAAACTGTACTGTTGTGTGCCTGCATTGAAAAACAATATAGAGTTAAAATGACTGTTTCTTATTAGTGTGCGCGTGCATTCGAAACACAGAAAATGTGTGTTGACGGTGCGCTTTCGTCTTACCGCATTCACGTTATGTGTAATGTAAAAGTCAGGCTCTTCCCGGTAAATCAGCGCACCCTGGGTGGAAAGGGCGCAAACAGAGACAGTTAATCTAACGGAAGATGTCCGGTCCCTGTACACGGATCCTGGACATAAAAAATTCGCCGTGACGCGCACGTATAGCCGAAAATAAAGCCAAGCTATGCGAGAGCTGATCTCACAGACTAAAGTATATGTGTGGGCTTCACAAATGCTAGTAACTTTCTCCTTTATTCGCAGTTTATAATATTTGTGCTGTAAATGGCATTAAAGGAAATCCGACTGCATCGCACTTGGATTGATATACTGTAGCTATAAGTCAGGAAAAATTAGTACTGCGCAATATGGTCATATGATTTTGTAGTTGCAAGTGTAATTTCCTCAGTAATTGCATTGCCTTGGCTGATGTGGTTGGCTGATATAAGGCCACAGTGCGCGTTTATTCTCCTCCTAACAGAGCTGGTTATGTGTTCTCTATGAGGAAGGATGTTGTCGGGAGCGCAAGGCTTAGGAACACACAGATGCCCCGCTGATACTGGCTGCTGAAATAATCCTTTGTGAATCACAGCTGAATGTAGTAGTTTATTTGATTTGGCTCGGTTGTTTGCTGGTCCCGGATCTGCTGTTAGACTAAGAGGGTTTTAACCGGAGCACTGCGTGTGGGACAGGCTTCGCTATACTGATGTACTTACTCCTAACACCCGATGGATCTAAAAGCCTTTGAAAATGTACATAGTTACACAGTGGTTGCACAAGACCGCTTGTCTGTCAGAGGCAGTGATCTGCCCGTCAGAGGCAGTGATCTGCCCATCCTTGCAGTGAGTTTAATTAGCCAACAGAATGACAGGAAAGAGAGGGACGCAATGTATAAAAGTGATCTACTAATCACTGATGGATAGAGAGAGAGAGAGAATGTGCTAATTATGTTTGACTTGTACCACATCAGAGGTGGAAGATTTCCAGACCTTTAAGAATATGTATGCTTTTCTAATAAAACCTGGTGTTAAATATTCCCCTCCTTGTTCTGTTATTTATACTCACGTAAGTGTTTCACAACACTAGTTCTCTCTCACTGGCACATGTAATGTTTAATTAAAGATTTGTTTGTAATGCTAATGTTTTGTTTAGGCTGGTACTAGATTTTCTCATTATCAAATTGCACAAAAACCGCATGTGTATTTGTATGTGTGTATTTGTGTTTATAATTATTTGGCTGCATTAGTGCGTGTTTACACAGGCTATTAACTGTGACAAATAACCGGGTTACTTGTTGGAATGGCTGGTGTCTGGGTCAGAGCTGGAATCTCGGGTTTCTGTTGCTGGTTTGGGTTTCAGTTAAAATGATTTGAGTGTAGTCAGCTGACCAGACCCTGTTCATTCAGTCTCCCTAATTTATCTAGTGGGGTGTGAATAATTTATCAAAGCATTCATAGAGAACTAGCATGTGTAATTATGTTTACGTCATGTTGTGTGTGTGCGTGCAAAGGGTTGTGTGTGAAATCCCAGAGTTCATAGTGCTTTCATAGCGTTTGAATTTCTGGAGAGATTTGTTCTGGAGAGAATTGAAAAAATAAAATGAGTTTGGGTCAGTTGAGTGTAGAGAGCTGCAGGGATGACGTATTTTTGTATGCCCGGAACCTGGAAACGAGTTATTATTTTAGCACTGCAGCTTCTCTTGTGCTATATCTGTTTTTTATATTTTTGGTGAAATGCTGCAAATTAAATGAGTGAATTACACATGATTATTACAAAAGTATTATTACAAAAAATGAATTAAAATACATATTAAAAGTCATCACACATAAAAATCTGTAAAATGGTGCAATGTGGGCACAGTTTTCCAGATAATGTGAAGGAAGATCCGTCCATAATGTATCTCCGTATCAGGGAACATGTTTTTAATAAAGTTTGAAAGAATTGTTGGGCAAAAGTTGTGTTAATTTGTGAAGACTTTCTTGATGGACAAAACGTTTGTTGATCACAGAGCTTATTTTTTGCAATAATACAAAAGCCTATGGAAAAATCCAAATGGCTTTTTGTCAAGGGAACTCATGTACACCTAACTTATGGGCTGGCCTACAAAAATACATCAGCCCTGCAGCTTTCTATAGTAGCAAGGTCTAAAAAGAAGGAAGTTCTATAAAATTGTGCTCAGGATTGCATGTTTTAGATGTTAATTTGCCAAAATTCCAGTATCTGTAGAACTAATAAGGGTTCTGTTTATTTAGCAGGTGGGCACCATGATCTGAGGTGCAGTGAGGTCATTTTATAATGAATTGTGAGAGGTTTTTTTTAATGTGGCTTAAAAACTGTGATGGAAGAATATGCCATTTAAAGGAACAGCAAATATACCAGGTACAATTTGAACAAAATGCTGTATGTAGACCTATGTCAAATTTATCCAGTTAATACACCAATCTGTGTCTTGAAGCTTGTTCCACAGCTGAAAAACGAATAGAAAAGTTCCCCAACTTCTGAATTTTTACAGATTAAAAGTTTCATAGCTCTCAAATTGGTGATTTTCAGTAAATTGCTTTGTGTGCAGCTGAGCTGTTTGCCAAAGTGTTGATTAATGAGAGAATAACAGAACTGTTGACAGATTAAATCTGCACCTTCACGAAAACAAACAATCTTTGTGTCAGTCCCTTCCTATGTTCTGACTCCATCATGTGGAATCAGGCAGAGTTGATCTCCCAGGGAGCAAATACAGAGTCCTCCAGCAACACAATGACCAAAACACTGCTTGAGTCACTCTTAAATTTCACCATGCCCCAGAGTTCACCGGCCCTGACGCCACCTCATACCTCTGCAGTGAGAGAGAGCACTTTATTACTGCACTCTCTGTCGTCTCACTTTCCTTCATTCAGTCATTTCACAGGATGAGATTAACATTACTATCGTGACACAGCCTCTGCAGGAAATAAAGACATGGACAGAGAGAAAGTAATGGGTGACCTCCAGTGTTTCAGAGGTGAACCGTTTAAATGCAGGACTTGCTCTGTCAAGGGGTGAGCCGGGTGTGTGTGAGCCGGCATGTTGAAGTGTGTATTTGTTGACAGAATCTTTATTTTCGAGTGTGTGACTGAAAATTATGTGTCTAAAAATGAACAAGTAGACAAACCAAACAGTAACATCTGATTACGCAGATGTGTCTCTCTTTTGAAGCTAAACAGACTTGACAGAGTTTCTCAGTTATGATTTATTTAAATAATAACTTCGTGTCAGATGTTCTTTTTAATGATTCTTTTATAGAAATAGATACAAATGAGCAAAAGTGTTGATTTATGAAGTCATTTGGATGGTATAGCTCAGATAATTCTAGTCTTGGCAGGAATTAAATGAAAGGTTTGTTTGTATTGAAATCTTTGACATTGGATGGCAGACTTTGCTATCCTGGCAAATCTGAGCACAGTTTGAGCACATATGTGCTGTTACTGGTGTCTTTTTGTCAAGTAAAACATTAGAGGCGTAGGAGGACTAAGTAAAAGTCTTCATTTAAACTCCATTTAATCTCATTGCTGTCTTGCAGAAACATCTGAGAGATTTCATTAAAGAGATCTTATTTGTGATTTTTCTTTCCAGCAGGTGCATGAGAAGTCGTGCGCACCCTGTTAAAATCAACGCTTGTTGTTACAGTAGCCTTGCGTGGTTGTGAAGCTCTGTATTTGACGTTTGAGTGACGTTTGGATCACGGCTAGACAGCATGACGTGCGTACAATCACTGCGCTCCTGCAGCTGTCAGGCGCGTTACCGCTGGACGCATCTGTACACTGGTGCTCTAGTTTGCGTTTGTGTGTGCATGCGAGAGTCTGAGCGGGTTTGTGTATGCGCTTCTGGCTGAGTTTCGTTCTACGGGTCCCCGATGCTGTGGCGACTGATCTAGTTTGCCAGAATTCAGGCAAAATAAGCACCTCAGAGCCTAATTACATCCAGCCCCTTAGTTCTGCTGTGACTTCACTCAGAACACACACACACTCAGATACCTTCAGGATCAGCTAGAAATAAAGCAAGCAGTGAAAAGAAAGCTTGCTGAAGGATGATGGGTAAGAACAGATCAACCTTTGAGTTTGAGACATACACGTGCGTGTGTGTTGGTGTGATGGCCATAAATCTTTCAGCCTAAGGTTTTGCATGACTTACATGTGTGTGTGTGACTACATTGTGGGGACCAAGAGTCCCTGAGGGTAGTGCAACCTCAAATCACCTACATTATGAATCCCACCCTTGAGGACTTAAATGGCCTAAAAAATATAGTAAACAATGTGTTAATTTAAATGTAAAAATGCAAAAACGCAAAGGAAAGAAAAATCACAAAGTGTAATATTTCAATTATACCTCCTAGACAGCAAATTAAATAAATGGGAAGCAAATGGAAACGTTCTGCTGATAAAAAGACCCAGAAACTTGAAAAGAAGTGAGAACAATTAACGATTTCAATTACCCAAATCCAGATTATTTTAGTCACAATCACAATATTCATTTTACAGCCCATATTCCCCATCTTTCTACAATTGTACTAATGTAATTTAACATATGTGTCTATTTTTTGTCTGTATTTGTTTCTATTTGTATTTCTCCTAAGCAATTTTAGAAGAAACATATAAGCCTAGGGTTGATACCTCAGTGAAACACAACTGTGATCTCAATCAAATCTCGTGAGCATTGAAAGAATCCTCTGGGAAGGTGTGTGTTCAGTTCAAGGGACAGAAAATATAATTAGCACAGTGTAAAAACACAAAAATTCAGTGGAGGGCCTTGTCATGATAAGAAAAACAAATGTATTGCATCAACTTCACAGTCCGTAATGAAGAATAGGGAAGATAATTCTTTGGTTCCTCCATTTCCAATTGTTCTTTGTATCATCTATTCTCCTCATTTTCTCATCCATTCGTTCTTATCTTTCTCCCTTTCCTTGCCTGTCTTCTCGTGTATCTCGGTGTGAGGCAGCTTTCACTCAGAACAATTTGTTTTCCGTGAACCACTAGGTTTCCTCTCTCTGTGTCTATTTTTTCATTCCTCTCTATCTGTCTTTTTTCTATCACTCTGTTGTGAGAGTGTTATGGGAATTCAGGCTGGAAAAAGGACTTTCTGCTTCAGGGCTGAAAAAACAATGAATATCATCAGTTTTTGTCTCCTGTTTTTTTTTACCTTAAGTGTGGTTTGCAATCTTTTCTCTTATGTGTGCAAAATTACAATTGAATAGTCAGGTATTTGCAGTTATGTCAGTACTAAGCAAGGTAGTGTAATATCGAAGTGAGTTCTGGCAGTTCAGTTCATTAATTACAAAAACAGGATTGCTTTTATATCTTGATCTGGCCTTAATGAACAAATCACTTGATTCATTATTTGTCAGATGCTTCTTGTGTTCACAGTTACTTACAGAATGTTAATTACAACTGCAATAAAATCCTTTTGGAAGACTGTGAGGTTAAGGGTCTTAATTAGTGATGAGAAATGACTGTGATCTGTCTAGGTCACGCCATAAAGGGCTTGAACCCAGGGTCAGTGTACAGTCAGGGTACAGTCTTTGTTTTCTGTGCATTAACGAAACATACACCATCTGATCTCATTAGATAATTAGAAATTATAAGAAGTCTAAATAAATATAATCTAAATAAATATAGTAACACTCGGTGACACTATTTTTTTATACCAAGTCCCTATTGAGAGGTCTCTAAATGCTTGTAGATGTATAACATTATGATGCTGAAGTGTTGCGTGTTATGGGGTTGAATGACTCAAGCTCGGGTCATTCCGCAGAGAGCTCTCGTCATTACCGAAACATAATTACACTGATGAGAGTCAGCTATTAACTGTACGATCATTCACCCGGCTCATCATAGCAGACCTAACAAATCACACGCTTCCACAGCTCTGTGAGGAAGCTGGGAATTAAAAAAACTCCTCTGATGAAATGTTCTGAAAGAATGATTAAAAAACACATTTCCATCCATTTTCTCTGGTAAATAGTGTGATGATTCTTTTGCTGCTGTATAGGTGTATTTATACCTAAAGGGTGTCTGAGGTGAAGTCAATGGTAGACTTGAGTTCTTTTGTCTTGTTTACCATATTGCTTCTCCTTATGTTACTTCTTATAGAATCTCTTCTCCTCATAGAAGGTAATTTCACCATTTTACCTGACTATACTGCAACAGTCTGTGAAGCATTTCGGGAGCTGTTGCAGGGAAGAGCAGGTCATGATTTTGGTGAGTTATCCTGCAGGGGTGAGGTACACTGCCCTTCAAAAGTTTGGAAACACCCCTGGCAAAGTGTGGTTTTGGACAATATCAGCATAAATCATTTTGTGGTGCAAATACATTAAAGTAACTTGAAATTATCATTGAAGACCAGCAATAATAATTTATTCTGTCTGTCATGGAATGGCCTCCCCAATCACCCGACCTCAACCCAATTGAGCTACTATGGGAGGAACTGGACCGTGATGTCCGTAAGAAGTGTCCAACCAGTGTGAATCATCTTTGGGCAATCCTTCAGGAGGCTTGGAGTAATATATCAAGTCAGTGTTTGAATGAACTGATAGCTCGGATGCCCTGATTATGCAGCGCTGTAATAGCTGTTATGGTGAATATTCTGATTAATCGAAAATTAATTTTTTTCCTATTTATAAACTGTTTATGTAATACAATATGTTTTTTTAGTTTGTGTTGTCCCTCATCAGTGCAAAATGATCACAAATTAAAAAGGATTCATGCCGATATTGTCCAAAACCCCACTTTTCTAGGGCGTTTCCAAACTTTTGGAGGGCAGTGTACTTTACATTAGTTTAGAATAACATTGCCATATACTGTAGAATTATTATACAACAATAACAGACTCACTCTAGATTATGTCACTAAATATCTGGCGCTTTGGTGGACCTAAAATTTGCAATTTAAATTTTTGTATGCGATTCAAGTGACAGAGTTGACAAGCTGTTGCAAGATCCTACAAATCTCCATAGACAATTTCTCATTCTCATTTGACACGCCATATTTACTGCTGTACTGAGAAGCATGTTGTGTGTGGGGGTAGTTTAAGCTCTCTGAAATGAATTTGGACGATCTCACTCTGCAGTGCTCTGACGTTGCTCAGATCCCTGGGCAGAGTGAGGTGATTTCCCATCATCCTCAGCTCTCAGGATTCTGGGCGCATCTGCAGCCGTTTGATAAAACATCCATGTATCTTTACAGTCTTTTCTGATTCTCTGAGATGTCATACAGCAAAACTCTCTTTGACTGGAGTCTGACTGGAGCACTCACACGCATCAACGGAAGCATCACCAGAGGAAATGAGAAAACATTGTTTAGTGTCGTTAAGAAGGCATGGCATACAACTACAGTGACTTAACATGCCAGTGTGTAATGTAATATCAGCTGTAAAAAAAAATCCGGTCTGTGATTGGACCAGCAGTGTATTATGATAATGGATGGTAATTTACTGTAAATTTTCTGTTTTTATTTGGTTTGACCTCACCGTTTTGTGTTCAAGGAAAATTTCTGTAAATGGCAGCACAGTGCTCAGTCCATCTTCCATTGGGGAATCTGAGAAATCAGAGTTTATTACTTTAAATTGGCAAGGTTAGGGCTGTTTGTGTGGATATAGACATGTACTGGATGTTCATTGTGAATGTGATGACTTATACCTGTGGTTAATCTGCTAGAAAACTCAAATGACCTCAGGACCAGCTGGTTACAGTAAATTCAAAAACGGCTAATAAAACTGAAATTGGTTCTGAGAAAATATCTAGTACCACTTATTCACAGATAACATTTAGTGTGATTTTTTTATTAATGTAATGCATTTCATACAGTGTCCAAAACACCACTGTATACAAGTGCTTGTGTGAAGCTAGAACTATAAAACTATATGAATGTAATAATATTTATAATCCTTATAAAGAGGATGCTGACTCATTGTAATTGTATTATCTTGTGCTAATACATTTTGAATTTCCTTTCTAGCCAACTTCCTCTTTCATGGTAATGAAGATAATGGTTGCCTGTTTTTATGGGAACTTAAAGAATCTTACTCCCTCGTACATAGAACAGCACGCCAGTTTATTTTGACTTTAATTATTCATATATACTGTAGCCAGTCTAACGCACTTCTTCACTCTGTCACACACACACACACACATGCAGTTTGATGAGCAGTAGATTTGGGAGACTTGCGGCCAAACTCAGCTCATTAATTGATGCATGAATCCCTGCAGGAGATCTACAATCTCCTCCCACCTTTACCACCAGCACTCTCTCTTTCTTTACATTTTACTTTGGGTGTGTTTTCGGCGGGGAGGTCGCTGAAGGAAAGATGGAAAATAGGTTTCCGCCGCACTCAAGTAAGAGAGATTTAAGGAGTGGAGAGGGAGGGTGAAGGCGAGAGTTTTAAGCTTTTAGTGGATTTAGTGCAAAAGTGAGGGTGAAATGGAGAGGACAGTTTTCGCCATCTCTTTAGTGAGCTAGCCAGCCCCTCTTTCTCTCCCTTGTTCTCTCTTTCAAATTTTCAGTTCAGGATTTTTCATTTCACTAGCTTGTTTCCAGACAATATTGTTGATTGCATGGAAAACATGACATTTACATGTATGTATGTGTGTGTGTTTGTAAAACATATACACAATGTCCCTTAGTTTCCTTTCATTAAAATAAACAGTAAGTTTCGCGGTTCAGGGAGTTCAGATCGAATACGAAATCACACACACATATACGAATGTCTCGCAAATATTAAAACCAACTACCATGGTAAATTGGTCTGCTCTCTGCTCCAGCGGGTGTATATTATTCTAATATAAATTTACTGCAGTGCTTGCATAAGGCTCTCTCCTGGCCTGGAGGCAATTGCAATTGTTCATTTTAGGGTAATTTGGGAAAAAATGATGGTATAAATAAGGGATAATGTACAGTCACACGGTCATTATCACAAAATAAGCCCTGAAAGGGTGATCAGAAACTCAACATGAAGCGCATGGGTCTTGTATTATCCAGAAAGGGGTTTATTTTATGATAATGACAGCAGTCTTGAGTTGAAATAATGTATTCTGTAAAAAAGAAAAGATGTAGGAAATCAATTAGGCATAGACAGAAGTCAAATATACCATTACGCAGTTATTGTACATAACATTTGACTGCTGCAATTAACCATCAGAATCAAGTATTCCAGAGAACCAGGGCTCTTGGATTCACCTGTCTTACATTGACCACTGATTTTCACTTGGTCTTTTTCACCTTATCTTTTATCTCTCAGTCACAGTTGTAATCACAGAAGTGTCACATTTTCCTCCAGTCTGCTTCATGCTTCCCGTCTTCTCATTTTTAAATCTCTGAAAACTGAAGATATGTGTGTTATATTCTGATCTTGACTTATATACAGATCATGTCACTGCAGAAGACCAAGACCATGATCACTGAACCCTGGCCTGCTGATTAAGGACGTACTTAAAACCAGAAAAA
The DNA here is from genome assembly GCA_036877585.1 of Botia kubotai. Lineage (NCBI taxonomy): Eukaryota > Metazoa > Chordata > Actinopteri > Cypriniformes > Botiidae > Botia > Botia kubotai. The sequence goes on along the minus strand of JAZGTI010010687.1, from coordinate 1,345 downwards.
GAAACTGTGATCTCTCTTTATATCTGTCTGCATTTCAAGCTCTCCAGCTCTCTCCATCTCTCTCTGCAGGACCACTCGTGTTTTTGCAAGTAACTTTCATGGGACCTAACAGTTTTCAAAAAGACTCTGAAGTAAAGGCCGTCCCAAATCCATAATATGCTTCAAGCCGAATGGGGTCATAAAACATTGATTTGGCCACATTTTTCAGAAGGAGGTGTCAAGCGCTACGTTTCTCCAACTGCGCAGACAGCTTAACATACAAAACTGCTCCAGGGGCCAACTCTGAGAGCGAGAGAGAGAGAGAGAGAGAGAGAGAGAGAGGATGAGTAGGGAGCGCAAGAGAAAGATACCATTAGAGGATCATCTATGATCAAAGACATCTCACCAACAGATACTTAATCACGTTTGGATTCATTAAAACAGAGCGGACCAATTAATCAATGTGGATCAGATGAGGGCCTCATTTATCTGTGAAGAATGCATGAAATGAGGGAGGCATTAAATTACAATTTGAACTCAAAGTGTCCAATTTACTTGCACATTTGGATGTATTATGAGGATCAAGTCATGTTACTCTTCGCTGATAATTGCGTCATTAAATAAATTGCATTTCTGACACTAAGTAATAGTTTGAATTACATGTTTCATTGGTTAAATGAATATGTGTAGATACGCAGGGCTGGTCTGCCAGTGCATTATGTTTCACATATAATGATCGGTTTAAATATGAATGAGTGTTGCAGGGTTTCGTGTCACAGTGATACAGTAGTATGTTATATATAATAAGAAATGTGGCAAAATAAGCTGTTGATTAGATGTATGTAGCCACTTTAAATTTGCACCTCAAGGCAACAAATGTATTTACATAATGCACATGGAAGTTAAAGGTGCAGGTCTGAAGTATTTCGAATAAGCATAATGCTGAAATTATAAACATAACATGTAATACTGCATTATGTATTATGGCTATAATTTGAATGAAACTGTACACCTAATTTCATTAGCATGTGATTCACTAGGTAAATTTAAAAGGATGTCCACACAAGAATATAAAGAAGAGACCTGACACAACTATATTCTTAAAGCAGGTTTTACATGGAAATTTTCATAATATGCCAGAAAGAAACAGTTAATTAGCCTAGAAAAACGTCCCATGTCAAGAAGGCAATTTAGACAAATTTTCTAAAACAATTAATATATATTTTTAACAAAGATTCAAACTTCATATATTGCACACTGTTATACAGGCTTTTAATCGTTGTTGGGCCTACTTGTCTTAATGGCCAAAAATTTGTTGGCCTATACACTTTGTGAGATGTATGTGTGTTTGGCTGTGTTTTTCTGT
>JAZGTI010010685.1:6883-17418 GCA_036877585.1 Botia kubotai | reverse complement strand
AACTAGCAGAAAGTTTTCTGTGGGTGTTAGGTTTAGTGTAGGGGGATAGAATATACAGTTTACAGTATAAAGACCATTACACATGAAAGTGTGTGTGTGTGTGTGTTCAGGCTGCTGTTTGGGGATGTAGCATTTTCGGAGCAAGAAAGCTGGTGTTTCATGTTGTCATTGAACTATTCAAGGGTTTTGTTAATATAGCTGACCTTCTCTGTGATGTTACGTGCGTGTGCATTGTGTGTTAATCGTTTTCGTATACGAAAACCACAATGAAAACCGTTGATATATATAAGTATACAGAAAAATCCATAATTATCCATAAAACTAAACTAAGTAAATTTCCTAACCTAAACGAATGGAAAACGTAACCAAATTAAACTAGCTGAAACCACCTTAAACTAAGGACAAATTTAAAAACGCAAAATTGCGGTAACATTTTTACTGTGTGTATTCCAGGAAATTAAGGACGTGGTGGATGGACAGAGAATTCTGGAGAAAAAAGGCAGTTCGGCGGTAAGTGAGGCCCATGATCTCTAACAGGCTGGAGAAAGAGATGAGTCAGGGCTTTCCATCTCTCCACTTCCCAGAAAGTGAATTAAAACAGTCCCAGGTGATGGGCAGCACACCTCTGTGCCCTACAGACCTGAAACGAGACCTTTTATTGATGAGGGTCCATCTGCTTACATCCACACTCCATCCTCTCTGACATCACTGTCAATCCACTTTGACACGTAATCGATCGCGTGCGCACCTGTTTCCAGCTACAGAGGCGGCGCTGAATTTTAGCTCAATAAATAGGGATTTGTTGACGTCAAGTTTTGGTTCGTTTTTGTTTCTGGAAACTTCTTTTCTAGATCATTTTATCCAAAGCACCTTAAAGTGCATTTAAGATAGACATTTTATCAGCATATGGGTTCCCTGGGGGAATCGAACCTTCAACCTTAGCGCTGCTAACGCGATGCTCTACCAATTGAGCTTCAGGAACACATCATTCTAGCTTAATACTTACGTGATGTGATTCAAAACAAAATAAAAGATAGGTTTGGAAGGACATGTGGGTGAGTAAATACACGAACCCTTGATAACCTACAAATTGTTTAGGCAACCCACTAACTAGTCGATGAGAATGTGTAGTCTGCACAAAGGGGCACATTTCCAGGCAGCTTACATAACATATACCTTAAATGCACTGTAAGTCGCTTTGGATAAAAGCGCCTGCCAAACGCTTCAAAAGAAGGCTTCCATTCTCATGTTCCCACACACAAATGAGAAGAAAGAGGAAATGTATTTTTGTCTCACAAGCCTGTTGTTTTACAACAAGCTAAATTTGTCATTTTCTGGAAAGCTTTTGTAACTCCTCCTCATCAGTGGTACACAAAATGCCTGCAATACACATTTTACAGTCAACAAGTACAACTTAATTAAAACACCCATTTGTTTTTGTTTTTTTGCAGAGACTTCTTTTAGTTGAGACACCCTAAACATAATTTAAATATCAGTCAAATCACTCACATATGATCATGACATCAAGGCAGTGTGATTCTACATTGGCTAACAGGAGAACCATTGACTTCCTTGCCTGCCATAGCTAAATATTCACATGTTTATATAACATCCATGTATTCACGAGATCCCTGATGTCTTTCACAGCTGAAGGACCTGAAAAGGCAGCTTCATTTGGAGAGAAAGAGGGCCGATAAACTCCAGGAGCGCCTGCAGGAGATCCTAACCAACGCTAAGACCCGCACAGGTGAGCTCTTCTTCTGCCTGTTTGCTGGTCACACTGAAGGTCCCCTTCTTCTCCTGGCAAAGCTGTAGGGTGATAAATACAGGAAATCAGGCTGTTTTAAAGGAGCAATTCACCATCTCAGGTGATTTCAGCTGTGTTAGGCTGTTCACTTACCGTGACGTCACACACGGGCGACATGAAACATTTAAAGCAGGGATGTAAATATGCAGAGCTAAGCATAAATAAAGCAGCAGATGATGTCGGGCGACGCCCTCACTGCAGATGCCCACAGATGAGACAAAAAGACTTCTGTGAGATGCGAGCAGTCTGTCTGCTTTGTTCTTTAATCATGTTCTTGAACCAACAATCTTTTATTTTAATCTATAATCAGCATTTAAAACATAGATACACTTTGTCGTATCGTGGCACATGTTTGTTTTTCTATATGAACGCCGCAGTCATGTCTTGTTGGATGACAGATTTAATATTTTAGATCGTTAACACCCTCGGACTCAGAACTTATTGTTCCTATGGCAACAGCCACGTCACCAAAATGGATCACCGCGTGGCTTTGTTGTTGATGACAGCAAAATGCTTCGTCGCTGCATTAATATACCTCTGTATGTTTTTAAAAAGCGTTTAGGAACAAAGAAAGCACATGGGCTATAAACAGAACGTCAAACAGAAACACTTAACTACCTTTAACTGTAAAAGACGTTAAAGCCATTTTGCAACTTTTTACAGAGTGTCTCAACAATCAAGTGAAAAGTTGGACCTTTTTTATAGTATTCAGAGTCATGAATGTTTAGAGAGTTATTATGCTACTTCCAGCGTTTCGTGAGCTCGCCGTAAGATTTATGCTCAAAATTGACTTCATTTGACATACAATGTCCCCACTTTTAAAGGAACTTCCTGGGTACATTTAGTCGTTTGTGCCTTAAAAACATTAAACTCCCGTGGGGACGAACCCAACACACAAAAAGAAGCCAAAAACAGGGGCTTTAAATATTTAATGGAGGCCCCCTCTAAAAAAAGGACCTCAGATCCGTGCATACGTGCCCTCGCTCGCTGTAGATTGTTGGCCGCGCTGGGGCACTCCTCTTTTGGGCCATTTATAATTTAAACCGCTCTAAATGTTTAATGGTTGCTCTACAGAAAGTTTAGAATCAGACATTTTAAAGTAGGAGCTTTGTCTTTGTCAGGAGAAGTCCATACCTACAGAACACACACATACTCATGTTTAACTTATCTAATTGGAGGCATTCCATAGACATCTATTGTTTTTAAACACAGCTAGTTATAAACAATATAACAAGGAGCGATATTCAATAGGAAGCACATATTCCCAGAGAGCACATGCACACACAAAAATGTATAACTTGAATGACCGGAAGTTGCTTTGGATAAAAGTAATGTAAATGTACACAATTAACCCACACTCTAACCCTAACAGAAAATGTTCTGCATTTTGTCAGTTCACAAAACCTTTATTTACTATATTTGTGTATTGTTTTTCTAACGGGGACGTCCACAAAAGAAAGGTTTGCTCATATTTGTCAGGTTTTGCTGACTTTTGGGTCTGGTGAAAACCCTGCCACAGCTCATCCGCAGTGCTGCGAGATATATAGTTAAAATATTCCTCTGTTATATATATTCCTGTTATATATATTCCTATATAAAATATTCCTCTGTTATATATATTCCTGTTATATATATTCCTATATAAAATATTCCTCTGTTATATATATTCCTGTTATATATATTCCTATATAAAATATTCCTCTGTTATATATATTACTGTTATATATATTCCTATATAAAATATTTCTCTGTTTATTTGCAGGTCTGGAGGAGCTGGTGTTGTCAGAGATCGGTTCTCCGAGCCGTACGCAGCAGACCGGCGACAGCAGCAGCATTTCCTCCTTCAGCTACAGGGAGATTATGAAAGAGGGGGCGTCAGCGCCCAGCGCCAATAAGGTAGAGCCGTCCAACGGGATTCCGTGACCCTTACAAGTGCTGTATGCCCAAATGATGCTTTTGTTCTTCAGTCCCCAGCGCTCCGCTGCGTTTCGGTCCTTCAGAAGCTATTAATAAACTCCCAACCAGTGTAAATTTTTATAAATATAGTGTGCCTGTGAATAAACAGGGGAGCAGGGAAATGTTTGTCGTGACATGCTGGGAGTATCTCGAGACACACGAGTGCGGCCTAGTGCGTATCGTCAAAACAGAAAAAGTTCCTTTTGACCTTTGACCTGAAAACATTTGACTAATTACTGGTGCTTGCTGCGACACGCATCAAATCTCGAACCCTGAGTATTGATGTTTGGATTTGTTTCGTAGTTTGTACTGTACAGTTTCGTTCTACAGGCTTGACTGCCTCTTGAGCCGTTAGAAAATGTAAGAAATTCGAGCATGTGGTTTGTTAATTGAACATGATATTTGAAACTGTTAACGTATTTTGAAGGAACACGATACAAAATGCAGCGTTTAAATATTCTTTAATATGGAAGTAATGTCTTTAAATCATCCTCATTTGGAAGCTTTTCTCAGCAAATAATTGATCTGTGCAATTAACTCTGATTTATTTGATCATTTAATCTGCATTTTTTAAGCAATTGACAGCCGTAATGAAACTCTAACGGACTTTGGAATGCATTCATCAGAAGAACAAACCTGTCAATAGTTCCTGATTTAAGCCAATGATGTTGTCACTTGTATTTGATTGTCATCATCCTTCAATTAGAGAAGCTCATGTATTAAGCCAGAGAGACGATGAGACTGGGGAACAGAGAGCAAACACACAGGGGATGTTTGAAAGTCGAGGTGACCTTCTTGGATCTCCTTCAGCTCCTTAAAATGCCATGAAAGAAACAATAAAGTTCATCACAACCGGTGGAAATGTTTCCCGTGACTTTTAAAGGGACAGTTCACCCCAAAATGAAAAGTTTAAGAATCGTCTTCCTCAGAGAAATGTGTTCCTTAGAAGAAAACAATCATACACGTTTGGAATGACATGAGGGTGAATAAATGATGGAGGAATTGTCATTTTTAGGGTGAACTGTGCCTTTAAGGGACATGATTATTAAATGTTCATCCCTTTTAGTTGCAGAGACAGGGTTTTCTGGATTAACCTCTGGTCTTTCAGTGAGACTTTTGAGGCTTCTTAAAGACTCCGCATTGAACATTTAGTGACTTTTAGTCCATGTCTGTATCCTAGTACATTCCAAAACGTTGACCAAAAGAACCTATAGCAGATGTGCACATTTCTAATTACTTACATTGAAACGGCCCTTATAGGATGATATTGGACCGTACAGCTGAAAGTAAAGGTGTCGTGTGGATATTTAAACAATATTTTACTTTCTCTCCACCCACAGTCCAACAGCAGCAGTCCTCAGTCTCAACGGCCGGCTGATCTTTCAGACGACGAGGTGAGCGAGCTCTTCCAGAGACTCGCCGAAGTCCAGCAGGAGAAATGGATGCTGGAGGAGAAGGTAGGACCAAAGATTATAGATTTATCAAGAGGCCTCAGTTCTGTTAGTATAAAAGGGGGAAAGTGCAACGCCCAATATGTCTGCTCTAGCAAATGAAGCCACGCCTTCTATTGGAATTAGCCAATAGTCAATCGCTACACTCTTAACGACTCATTGGGGGAGGGCCTCTGTATTTGACAGCCTTCATGCATACACAGCGACCTGACAAAATAGCTTTTTATAGCGCAATTTGAGCTTAAGAAGCATAATTTATGATACAGTTAATGTCAGGTTTAATAGCTGGCCGGAAATATATTGTTTCATTGTGACCTTATCCAGCGATAATCTGTCTTTTAAGTAGATAGGACTTGGTCTTGTATAAGCCGGGAGGCTTTGCAAAGATGGTCGCCAAGTGCAGAGATCTTTCTAGGACTTCGGTAGGACATCTAAAAGGGGTTGACCGATCATTGCAGTCCCATGTTACAGAGAAACATTGAGTGTGATAGAGCGGCCTGGTTTGCAGCGCGTGTACTGCAGAAAGCAGTTCGGTCAGTTCCTCCGTGTGCTCCACGGGGGGCTGTAAGTGCTGAACTGTGTCTTTGAGTCATGAAATATGCATGCGGATATTGACGTTTTAACATTTTAATCGATCGCTCTTGTTCAGTAACTATCAGAACGGAATTGTGTAGTTAGAGCTTTGACAAGTTACATCACTCCTGCTACTCTGAAGGAGTCCAAACATGTCAGTGTTAGTCCCAATAAACGAGTTAGTCCTAATAAACCTCATGCTACGTGCTAACACACGTAATGTGTCATTGCTACGTTTATACTAATAATGTCAAAGTTGGTTATTTTAAACTGTTGGTTATTTTAAGCTGCAATCCATCATTTTTTTTGGTTTAAAATAAATAAAGTTACGGTACGTAACAGATCATTGATCAGAATGGCCTCCTTACTTTAACCTGATTCCCAAATTTATATTTATGTTTATAATAATAATTTATAATTTGATCCGTCGAGTCTGGTTTCCCGTCAAATGTCACTTTGGCTTCATTTGACTTTAAGATACGTAATGTAAAGTACTTTAAGAAAAGAATGTAAAGTAACCTGCAATTTAAATTTTAAACAGAGATGGCGATAAGAGAGGCGAATGTTATTTATTGCAGCTATAGGCTGCATATTCGTATTAAAAAAATAGGATTTTATTTTCATTAAATGTTTATGCTACCGCTTTAGCGCAACAGCCATGATGTGACACCAGCCGCTGTCAGCATAGACACAGCATAGGGGACGTGTCAAAATTACCATCTGTGTTAACAAACAACATGCCACAGATGCAGTATACAGACATTATGAAAGACATTTCTTTATAAGCACAAAACCCACAAAATTAGCAGCTGTGCTCCCCAGTATTGTTGAGTTAGCTGGCTGTGCTCTCCAGTATTGTTGAGTTAGCTGGCTGTGCTCACCCTGCCCACACCTGTGACTTTATCAGCATCAGGCCCATCACAGGTGTGTGTGTGGCTGTGACATGCCACAGATCTTATCTGTTATCTCTGTGTTCAGGTGAAGCACTTGGAGGTCAGCTGTGCCTCCATGGCCGATGACATCTGTAAAAAGAGCTCCATCATTGAGACCTACGTCATGGACAGCCGGAGAGGTGAGTGGCTTTCTCTCCTCATCTCCACCTCAGGCGTACTTGTTTACTAAATGTAAAGTTTCAGCGATGAGGTCAGCTGATCGCTGCAGCCATTCCTGCTTTCAGTCTAAGACAAAAGTGACAGCTGCATTAGCAAACAACATGTGACCGTCGCTTTGTTCCATTCGTGCTCTTCCAAACTTCCCAGAGATTCATTCATGAAGAGAATATTCCCTGAAGGGGGGTCGGGAAATTCGTAATTCCTGATTTATGTAAATCTTAAATACGCCAGATAAACGAATGTTGCGTTTTGGGAAATTAATGAGATTTGCTCGGCGTGCTGAATATTTTATGCCAACTTGAAGTGCCACCGATGTAAAATCGCAACTTGCCCTCCGCTAATACAGCTCAGTTGCAAGAGCTAATGTTTAAATAAATTGGTGTACGAGTTTATGCGAACAAACGGCATAAATGCTCAGGTTTTAATATTGTCATTATTGCACAGGTTTTTTCTATTTTTGTATCTAAAATCTCGCGTCTGTGCAGAATCTCTTTATAATCCCTCTATAAATATTTTATTGGTCCTATTTATAATGCTGCTATTTTTGGTGCCACTCTTCTCAGGTACACTTGAAAAAGCACTTTGCAGTAAAAAAAATCAGCAGTGGCTAATAAACTTGTCAATGTTAGAAGATCTTCTTCAGATATAACAAGGTTTGAGGCGTTTACGCTCATCTCACCAAGTTGCAAATTGTAAATGCCATTTATTTGCATGAGGGACGTTTTTGGCCGAGATGGTTTTTCATGGTATTTGCATTTGCTAAAGAAAATTGTGATCGTAATGCAGACGACACGCCTTAACTTTCATGACAAAAAGAACAATCCTTTACACCTGCATGTGGTTTACAAGGACACAAATATGTATAGTGGCGTGTATAACGATGTAAACATGGTTTACAAGGACACTTCCTGTTTCAAGGAAAAACCATGTGGCTTAAAAAACTAACTGGTGTTTTTATTTTAGTTAAAAAAGAGTTTTCTGTGAGGGTTAGGTTTAGGGGTGGGGTTACAGGAAGCGGAAAGAAAGTTTGATTAGCTCAATATAAAGATCATAATGCTTATGGGGAGTCCCTTTAAACGCAAGTGTGTGTATTTAAATATATTGTTTGTGAAGTCTCAGTTAAAGTTGCTTTTCCACTGCGCATAATATTCTCCTGACACACCATGACCCGTTTGTAGAATTAGAAGCCTTTTTGACAGCTTGGTTTGCTGGCGTGTATAAAAAACAATGAATTTTATAATTTTGTCAGGGCTTGTCTCATAGAGGTCTGAGATTAGATCTCTTTGCGCTCCAACTCACAATCTTATAAAGAAACATTTTAGCCACAAACAGGAAGTACGACCTTAGCTAGCCTTTGAAAACTTCACTTTAATGAGATGAGTTTATGTAGAGGCTTATGCAAAGTTTAATGGCTGTTTTATAGTGTATTATTTTGTAAAGTGTTGGTTGGTGCCTGGCAATAATATAAATACAAAGCCGATATATTGTAAACTTTTGTACAGTATAGCTCAACATTTATTGTTTTCTCCTAATTCCCCTTGTAACGTTATTCAAGGGCCCTAGCACCAATAATTATAATGTAGTTTTTCATTTTTACTGTTTTCCTCCCTCTCTGACTCGTACAATAAAACAGGCTGTTTTTGTTTGCGATGATTAATACTGTAATTTGCATGTAAATGATGTCTGTTTTTATTGCCTCGCCTCTGTACACTGGCGTAGTTCATACTGGCGTGCAACAGGGCAGCTGGAGTCGCTGAATATAAATGGGTGTTGACATGTCAGTGTAGTTTATGTAAATGTTCACGGAACACAAGTAAAATCCTGTTTTACATAATTATTGGTTCACTTCAAGATAACACCTTCTTAGAGTCCATCTATGTTTCTGATTGGATGAAGAAAGCATCAATTAATGAAAGTAAGAGAGGAGGGTAAGATGTGTCAGTGATGTGTCAGATGTGTCTCTTAATCTAGGAAACCGTTGTCATTTTTGTCATGTGACCATTTATTTAGAAAGGGCTCTTTGACGTTACATGTATTTGTGGACTTTACATATTAATAAATATTGAACGGTTGTAAATATTTCAGTGGCTGCGTTTCCTCTCATTTAAAGGGATACTTCACCCCAAAAATGAAATAAATCATTTTTTGCTCACCCTCATGTCCTTCCAAAACACAAGACACAAAAATGTCTCGGTGGTTTTGTGTCCATACAATGGAAGTCAATGGGTTACCAATGTACTTCAGAAAATCTTCTTTTGTGTTCCTCAGAAGTCATACAGGTTTGGAATGACATGAGGATGAGTAAATGATGAAAGAATTGACATTTTTGTGTTTTCCTCTTACCTTTCTGTGTTACCCTTTTAATTTTTCATTCCCTTTTATTTTAAAAGCAGACATCCTAAAACAATTTAGTGTGTTCGTTTTATCTCATTTGACCTTGTCACAAGGGCTGCTTAAACAAAAAGTGGCGCTGTTAACCTCACCCCTCTGATATATTCAGTCAGCATTAGTTTAGGTTGGTCCAGTCACACCTCTGAGGTAATTATTGAGGCAATGATTATGATTTCCAACTTTTTACTCAATTTAAAGCAAGGCTGCTCTTGTGTTTCCCTCAGAACAGAGCGATGACAGTAGTGTTGCATCTTCCTGTCCCCCAAACCCCCCCCATGTGTTCTCCTGTTTTAATTTCATGACTGACTGATTTAACATTTGCTGGCAGACTAGTTTCCGTTAAGGCTGGTGTCCTAATTGTAAATATTGTGCTATAAAAGTTTAAGATCTCCGCTCTGTTGGGGGTGTAGAGAGAGCACATTTGTTTATGTAGTTTTTTCACATCACTTTCCCCCAAAAAATTAACTCACCCTTGTGTCTGTTCTAGCCTCGGTGCTGTTGTTGTTTCGGCGAAATACAGTAGGAGAGATTACAAAGAATATTTCCAATGTTCCGTGTTTAAAAACGTTCTTTTTTTCATCCTGTCACTCGCATCAGAACTGTGTTCACTTATAAATGTTAGCTTCGTAGGCTAGGCTTGTTGGTTGTTGTGGCAAAATGCTAAAAAGTCACTTTTAAGCATCTGCTAAATGACAAAAACGTAAAGTATGAATGTAAATTTAACCACATGAAGGACATTTTATAGCAGAGTTAGAAATAACTGCACAAATGCCACTGAAATTGACCAAAATTATGATTATTGGGTGTTCGATCCCAAAATCACAGAGGACAGTAAATAATGACAGAATTATTTGTGTTTTTGAGTGAACCTTTCCTTTAAGACTGCATATTTTCTTGTTTTAGATTTGGATCAAGAGGGAAAGAGAGAGAGAAAGCGTAACGTTTGCATAGGGACGCTTAACCAACAAACCAGAAAAATCTGTTTTCAGTATGTAAATCATCCCAGACTGTGAAGTAATTTGATGCACATGCACAGCACAATTTTATTATTTATCCACAAATACCGCAATTTTTAATGTTGTACATCAGTCTCGTGTTTAACAGCCGGGACAGACAAAAGTCTTTTGGAATAGTTGAGGATAGACCCGGAGAGATGCAAAAATGGGGAGAAACTCCAGAGAAAAATGCAGACTGCAGAAGGTATCGGTGCTAGATGAGAGCTGACATTAGCAGGATGTAAATGAT